>JASCZW010011322.1:0-32495 GCA_034211315.2 Aedes japonicus | reverse complement strand
AAACAAACACACGTACATATATTTACAATTTTTATGTTGTGGTCAGAACTAAATTGACCCAACAACCAAGGGATCTGAATGTAACTCTAAGGAGGTGGGTTACAGTTTACAGACTTAACAGCTAGATAAAACTGATTCCATTCAAAAACAGATAAGATCCTGATGCAACGAACTTCTGGTAATTCGATTTCGGACATGCATTAGACCTAAATTGGAAACGCAACCTTCCAACACTGCACAAAACCCATTTCAATGATACGCCTGCTGTATCCATCAGATTCCCACCGTGGACTTAATCTCCATGAACTATGGGTGGTAAAAGCACCCAAATCCACCGCTCCACTTTGCCACCGACGATCGTGTCCCAACCGCTGCGATGCCTTGGCAACATGAAAGTCGCATCCCAGCCGTCATAAAAATCCCCATTCTGCTCATCGTCGTCGTCCTCATCATCATTCAGAGCAGTTGCAGAATAACCCACCATCCTCGCCGTTTTCTCATGGGGCATGCTTTTGTTTACTTATCTAAAAAGCTCACTCTCTTCCTCTCTTGACTCGTGTTTTGAATCGCGAGTCATGGCTCTTTCTCCCGCTCGCGAGCTGCAACTAGCTTTCGTCGATGTATTTGTGCTGTGCTGTGTGTGATGATGGGGAACAACATCGGCTCCAGCTTGCTCGGATCCACCACAAAGAGCCCCATCATTTCTCGCCAACCATACCCGTGTCATGCGCCACCGAAGCGAAGGCGGAGCAATCGAATATCTACACCCTGGGATCTTCTACTCGCTTGCTTCGATGGTTTAGTTTTTTTTTCTTCTTTTGCTCAACTTACATTCTCCACTTGCTCCCTAGTGCCGTTGCTTGCCGAGGTTTGAAGAAACGCCACCAGAGAAGGGAGAAAAAATGACTCGTGGAAATGGAAATAGTTTCCGTCGTTTTTCATCAGAACAAGACAACCGGGCGGGACGTCGACAACGGAAGAAAAGTACTGTTCGTTTCCAATTTTCATCGCAAATAAAAGTGTGCATGCAAAATGCTCATACTTTTTTGGCCTTCTGTGTGATACTTGGTTTTCTTATAGAATTTCGAGATAAAACTTTTTCATGACCCAACCTCACCCCTCTTCGGGTTTTTCGTTTGCAATATTGTATGTATGTAGATATAAATGCAGACCCGGGACACCATATTTTATGTACCACACCACCGTCGAGTGAATTTAATTTCTTTTCGAAATTCCTTTATCTAGGAATACATTTTTCATATAGAGAGCTGATGCACACATTTACCCATACACATCCTCGCCCACAAGTGCCGAGTGCTCGAAACTTGTAAATGACTTCTTTCTTTATAATATTCTGTGCCCTCTTGCCCTCGCTGTTCGGTTTCCTATGTGAATGAAGGTAGGACGGAGAAATTGCTTTGGCAAGGAGCTCCGAAAAGGTCCCATCCGGAACACGCGGTGCTGTGGAAAATTCTTTATTAATTTTCATGTAATCAAGTACAGCAAAGTAGCGATCCAGGAATATGCACACGTCTTATTGATTTCTTCGGGTGCCTATGTAGCGCCAACGCCATTTTCTCTGAAAAAAAAGAAAAAAAAAGAGCTACTTAAAATTAATAGTAATTAAAAACGAGGCTACTGGTTTTTATAGCCTCTGGGAGGGTGGTACCTTGCCGAAGAACGAAGCAGAACGCGTGGTTGGAGTGCAGTGCATCGATCGCTGAAGGGAAATACAATGCTAATTTTTCAAAGCCATCAACCGGGCTCGTTGGTTGGTTGGTTGGTTGGTTCGTTGCTGCCTATCATCAGCATATCATCCACCATCATCAACATCGGATGCAGGATGAGTCGAGGATGAGCGGCACGAATATCGATTCCTGATAGACGCAGATAACAACGCTCCGTGGATATCTGTGAGTCTGGTTTACAATTTGCGATTTAATCACCATCAGCTCGACACACACATGAGAGAGAAAACGCGGAACGGGGACGACCGAACTTGTCCGTACATTTTTCGCGATCAGAATCGAATCACGTTCAGTAGCGGGGATACATAATCACATTTGCGCTGATTAATAAACATCAATTGATGCCATTAAGTAGGCTGGAATGTTTTGTCGACCGTCGTCGATGCTGGATAATTGCTTCCGAGTAGTAGGCGTTTTCGATAATTTTAATGAGTGGAATGCAGATTGAAACTGGTATTAAAGTAGCCTGGATGGGTCACAAACTTATGTTAAAAGCTTTGAACAGTAGCTTTACACATTGAAGATGATTTTTTAAGTAAATCAATAGCACGCCTGATTTCATCTCACTTAATGTAATGTAGGGTAAAATTAGTCTAGTTCCTGCATTCAATTTATCAAGAAGCAATTCAGATATTATTAATCAATTTACAGTTGTTCACTTCCGTGTAATTTTAAATTTTCTTAACTTTCTGGACATCATAATTTCAGTGGATAAGCTGAACAGATTATCTCCATGATCTTCGAATGATAGAAATTTGGAATTGATTTCGAATGATAGAAATTGAACCGATAAACCAAATAATGCATCCCAGATGAACAGAAAATAATCACACGTTATAAAGTTACTGATCATAAAAATAAAATAATAATGATTTAACAAGAAACCCGTGGACCAAATAATAGGGACGTATTTTTTTTCTTTGTTCCCAACTATGGCATGTTGCCTGGATAACTTAGAAAAAATGTGTTAATGGTAAAATTTTCAATGGAAATGAATGAGTTTCGGTTGGCTCATCTGAACACAAACCCAGGAACAAAACCTGTGCAGAGTGAATTATTATGTTTTCTTTATCGAAGGACCAATAAATCATATGTGAACATCTCGAAAGTGTTTCAAAGCAGTTTTAATTAGCTTGTTTTGTTAAATTTTTCGTTGGGTAATGCGAATACAGCTGGCAATGCCTTAAATCAGAAAATCAGGAAAAAAAAAACCGTTCGAAGACCACATTTAATAAAAACAAATCAATCGGATGGGACGAAGTTGCATCCGTGAATATACCAAATTTATGCATATAGACCAACATTACAGCCATATCCCTCGAAAGTTTTTAACTTTATAAAACGAGTTATATAGCTTTTCGTGATACATACTATCGCACGCGTTATTGATCGCATCTAAGCAGGTGTATAACTAGCTAAATATCACTTACATGACAAATAATATAATCTATAGATGCATATTCGGCTGAGTCAAGGGCACATACCTATCTATAGCTTTAAACAATGACGTACCGTAGAGCAGGGGGGGGGGGGGGGTGACTCCATCAACGGGGTGACTTCGACCGCTAAGTCCGATATTTATTCAATTTAAAATAATCCTTCTCCAAGTGCCTGAATGTTTTAAGCTTTGAACCATATATATTCAGCATTTATTAGGGTATATAAATGCATTTTGTTTTTAGCATTTCTCTATTTCCTTCGCTATAAAAAAATATTTTTAAAAATGGACCTTATGGTACTTTTTACCAACGCCAACAACAATCATATATTCAAGCAATAAAATTATTTTAAAAAAAATCGACAACCACATTTTTAAATTACTTAAACATTCATCTCTCTAAGCTAATCGAAAAAATATTAATTTTGTACACATAAACAAGTTAATGAATAAAAAAAAATATTTTGATCGAAAATTAAGAGCAAACGAATAAACACGACAACCTTCACGAAGTGTTGCACTACCTTCCAATCTGTCAAAGGGTTTGTTTTGTTTTGTTCTGTGTTGGAGAAAAGGTGTGAAACATTTATTTCGACAATTCAATGGCATTGAGAAGTCCAAAATGCCGAGAAAGTACGTGACAAAAGTTGGTGGAAGAGTTTATTTACAGTACAGTTCCGAATCAATGGAAGCTGCGTTGGAGGCAGTACGAAAAAACGATATTCACTGCGTGAAGCTGCTCGGACCTACAGCATTCCTTACAGCACCCTTCTTGATTTCCTATCGCTATATGGGACGAATATGCGCTTCACGGCAGTGTTGGCGTCCTTAAACCGGTGTAGTACCGAATTAAAAACGACATGAGTGAGGTATTTCTGTTTGTCTAATATTATGGTGAACTACTGAAAAATAGCAATGGATGGATCGCTCATAAATTATGTCATGCTTTTAATGCAAGGAGCTTTGGGAATTGTGATAATCTGTACACAAAATTTAGGGTCCATAAAAAACATGACAAAGGGGAGGTTTTGAAAATGGTCCTTTTTGCGTGACATAATTAATGAACGTTCCCTTTGGGGAATGCTCCACCCCTGTGCTATTCGGGAGACATCTGCATTAAACGGTTTGCATAAAAATTTGGTGTTTTTTATTCATTTAAGCACTTCAAATGGATAAAATTAGTTTTGATCGAAGTCACCTCATTATTGAAAATTGGACAGCTGAAATTAAACATTTTTTTAAAGTTCATCTGACATAATAAATTTTTTAAAATTTCGGTGTAGTGTTATACTACAGATACCAGTACTGGTTTTAAAAATGTTAAACAAAATTTTAAAGATAATTATCATAGAAAATTCCAATAAATAGTTCATAAAGTGATCGAAGTCACCCCGTTTTACGGTACATCCATCAATTCCTCAGAATCACATTCTATTGAAATTCTGGTGTATTGTCAGAACTTTAATCGCTTGAAAAATGCATAAAAAATTAATGTAATACTTGAACATACTTAGTGTTCCAAATTTTTCGATTATCTTGGGAACCGAAACAAGCTGGAATAATAGCATTGAAAGTGAAGAAACGTTTGACAGTGATTATAATGTTTTTAGAAATGACCGGGACTTACTTTTAACATAATGTCTCGTGGAAGAGTTCTCATTGCAGTTCCTTCCAATTTTAGTTCGGAAGTTCTGGTTTGACCTAAATTTAAAGAAATTGAAAATGTGTGGGTGAATTCACATTCGCAACAATGTGTTTTCCACCAGATCAAGCTTGTAAGCTAACACACGAAATCTTTTTTCAAACAGATGAAGAAATTGTAACTCAATTTCCCCCTGAATATTAGTTTAATAAATATGGGGATTTCGATCAGCGCAATGCAGATTTCATTCCTGGCTCAGTAAATGAGAGTATTTTACTTCCTGTCGTTGGTGATAATGAAACGATACAATTTATGTTCGAAAAACTAGCGTTTTTAGGGCTTAACCAAATTAATTGTAGTTTTAATTGTGGAATTATTAATGGTTAACCAAGTGAAAAATCCCAGCAAAATTTCTATTTAGATCTTTATCAACAAATACACTTGAAGATTTGTAGTAATTGAATCTTTTTATGACTTATGGAAAAGTGAGGCGTCTCACACAGCGAATGTAATTTTCTGTGCTTGTGCATAAAAAACATAATCCCAATGAAAGTGATTACTAGAATGTCTTTGCTTATAACAAAGCCAACTATGACAATATTAGGCAGAAATGGAGTAGGGCAAACTGTTGCCAGTTTAAAAAAGTCAGAAAAAAATTGTGAGTGCAGTGGAGATATTTTATAAAATGTTACTGAAAACAATCCAGGAAGAAGTTTCTCTGACGAGAAGACAACGAAACTATGCTTCTTAAAATCCAATTTGGTTTAGCAAGCAAGTTACTAACTCACAAAATTTACAGAAATTACAATAATCTGCTTATTTGAGAATCTGTGACCAACTTAATTTAGCTGTTTCCTCTGCACTATCTTAATTTAACGCAAAAACTGAAAATGAGATTTGGTCATGTCCGAAAAATTTCTTTAATTACTTTAAAACCAAGGGTAAATCGTGCAACTTTTCAACAAATATGACGTTATACAAAAAAGTAGGAGATAACTCAGAAGAGACGTGGCTGGGTAGCTCAGTGGTTACCCGTTCTGCTTACTGAGCAGATGGTCGGGAGTTCAATCCCAGGCCCGTCCCCTTCCTTGCCATTTGTCACTTGCCTCTTTCTATCATCACTACACCCAAAATAAAAAAGCAAAATTGTAATGCAATTTCGCATGACTTGGTTTCATTTCTCGTAATGGACCGCAACTTGGAGAAAAAATGCAACATTGGTCGTGAGGCAAAAAACAACACATCAATTCGATTAGAAAAATCAATGTGTGCGTGAGGTTGTACAGTTGATTAGTAGTAGTAAATTCAAAGGACTCACAAAGAAAAGATTACGATCCGCTACTGAGAGTCAAACCGTGACCGTCAGCATGACGGCTTTTCATTGTAACTATCCAGTCACCACAACCAGTTGAGGTGATGAACGGAATAAAAGCCCTACAGTTGCTTCGGCTGTCGAGGCACTCAACGTTACAACAATGAAGCAAATGTCGGTCGCACACACTTACATGGCTTCGTTTATTTCATAAAGCGCATGGTGACTTGATGAGATGTGATGACGAGTGAAAATAAAAATAGAGCGCTGAAAGCGGAATAGAAATAGTGGCAAATGGCGTAGCGGCGTTCTGTGTCATTGTCTCACCGATATTGAAAGTTGTAGACGGTTGAACAAAAACCCAACGGTTGCTGCGACTGTTGAGGCACTAACACACACAGCGATAACCGCTTGCACACACTTGCATGGCTTTGTTTATACCATAAAAAGCTTTGTGGATCATGATGGGCAAAATTGCCTTTTCAGAATCATGCGGATTTCTCAAGATATGATTGCAAAACTACAATTGCATTTTATGCTACAATTGCAACTTTTGGGTGTACAGAGTTATAACATGTTAGAAGCCTATCTTGATGACAAATTTCTTGTTGCAATTTATTGACAACCGTTATAACATGTTATAAATCCGTAGTCTGGACAAGGCATAACCCTTTATAAAACAACTATTCTCTCTGTTCTAACTAGAGTATGGCTCTTTTTGCTTCCTCTCAAGAAGAAAAAGTTACCTTATAAAGTTGGAACGAATTTCAGTATGTTGTCTGCTTATTGCTCTTGACTCATACGCATAGCATGAAGTCTCAGAGTCTGCAGGAGTAACCTCTCCGAGAATCAGTTCTGGGAGCTTCATCAGAATATTAATCAAATGTATGAAAAACTGCATTTGTTATAGAAAATTTTGAAGAAATGTTAGGGCTGAACACACAATCTCGATTTATGAGAATTTACCACCACTGCATATCGTCGGATATGCGTCTTCCGTGCCATACTCCAGACCGTGCTCGCTTCACGCTACCATAGAGTTCCTCAACTCATTATGATCTTTCCATTGAAACAATCGACCTCTTCATGGTATAATCTGATCACACTTCGGTTGCATAGATAATTCCACGTATTTTTACCATGAAAAGTACCAACACGTCAATTCATCAGTAGTGAGTTTCCACTGGCTTCAGTGTCTTCAATGAAAACTCTAGCGCCTTCCACAAACTTCACGGAAACCGTGTTCTGTATATTTTGCCGAGCTGGCAAATCAACTCGCATTGGGGATGATTTGCTAACACGTCGCAGACCATTGCTTCATCTTATCGGACAGCCTTGTTAGATTCAGGCTCTATCGGTCGATTGAAACCGTAGTAAACACTCATCTTATCTTCAAAACTAGGTGAACAGATGAGTGTTGCTGGTCGAAAAGATCATATTTGATCACCTTTGTATAGGTCCCTTCACTGTTGCTCAATCCAGGAATGAGAAAGCGGACGTGCTGAGCAAGTGTCAAGCGATGGAAGTTTACGAGCGATTTGTAATGATGAGTCAAGTACACTTCGATGAATTGTACTATCGAAGGCAGCAGTTCAGGGAACACTGATTAGACGCGCGATTCCATCGTTTCATCTCCATCATTCATCTATTGCTCAGTTCGAGGCGCACCTCTATCGAATTAGCCTGTGATTTCATCCGTGTGATGAGTAGGCTTATGTCCAACCATTGCCAGTTAGATGCACACCTCTATCGAATTAACCTCGTGGACAGCAGTCTTTGCCGGTGTGGCAACGGTTATGATGACATCGATCACGCAGTCTGGCAATGCACGGATAATTACGCCGCTAGGACGCAATTCTTGAATACCCTAGAGGCCACAGAACGGAAGTATATCTTGAACGACAAATAATGATGAAGTTTGTGAGCTGTTAGTCGCGACATCTTGCGGTTGAGGTCACACATTTTACACGGAAAAAAAATTAATCTGCTCCAAGCTTAGACAACATTTTAAGACCTGCTTGTATAAAGTAACAAAGTACTTACATGAAAGTTCGTTCCTGGTAGAACAAATATGAAAATTTAAATAAATAGATATTATTAATGATTTGATCTAGAAGAGACTTCTCTGACTTTTCTATTCTGTGAATAAGTAATTCGAGGTGTACGTACATTGATTTTTTCATACCATATATATCACACCCTTTCACCTCACACTTAAATATTTGGAGAAGTCTGTATTCAAACTTTAATACTTCTTTTAAAACAATAAAACAATCACTGTTTTATTCAACCACTTTGACAGCTGGATCCACGGTTGAAAATAATAAGCAATTTGATTTAACATTTAACACGTATAACCTGCCGCGTTTGTAATAGTGACAACTTGCGGAGTGAAGTCAATCAGGAGCTCTTTCAGTCAGCATAGCCTAATAATTGTGACATTTTAATCGACTTTTTATTTGAACGAAATTCTCAACATGCCATTTGACAAAGGAGCTTTAGTATTTCCAAAATGTTATGAATTCTTAATGAACAGAAAGTTTATTGTGCACGCTGTATTCATCTACCCCTCTATGGGACTTTGTATGGGAGTTTACTGCCACTATAATCTTTTAGTGTCGTTTAATAAACTTATTTTATTTAATTAGAAAATTGCATGAATTTTTGTGTTCACAATTAAAATTGTGCTCACAAAATAATGTCAATTTAACGGAATATAAAAACCGACAATTGTTCATTGATTAAACAACCCAATTTCTGAAGCCAACGTATGCATTTCAGCATAAACCTTAATTTACATATTGTAGCTTGAAAAAAAAAACTGTTTAACGACAAATTGTAGTCATTAATTAGCCTAATTGAAAGAAAAAAAACATATTTTCGTTTTGATAACACTAAATTTTAAATAACACAAGACCTCTTTTATTCTCTTCATTTTTGCAAATATACTTGAAGATATTAGAAGAAATATCGGCCTTGACATCGTTTGTCTTATTGACAGGATGCTAAGTTAAACAGAAGGTTTTTGCTACTTGCTTCGCTTCTGGAGCATACATTTACGCAAAATCTCAGAACTTAAGGACATTAGTACTCGCATGACGATAAGACATGCGAAGCCTACATAAATCTAAAAAAAAACAATAGCGTCATCCCTAATCATTGGCATGGATGAATTAGCACTATCGGAAAAATTCCATCTTAATTTGTTCGAACCTTCTAACAGAATCTTCTCGTAAAAATCTTTTAGTGCGCTAAGTAATTTTTTCTCATTTACATTATAACTGATTATTCTTTAAAATATATGTGTGTAACGTATACTATTTTCA
The DNA here is from genome assembly GCA_034211315.2 of Aedes japonicus. Taxonomy (NCBI): domain Eukaryota; kingdom Metazoa; phylum Arthropoda; class Insecta; order Diptera; family Culicidae; genus Aedes; species Aedes japonicus. Next base: position 23,029 of record JASCZW010011322.1, on the reverse strand, counting down.
ACCAGTATACTCAACGTATACTCGAACCATGGACGTCAATCTTGCCTAACAACCCACTGCAGGGGTAGGTTGACGTCCATGGTTCGAATACCGATGATACATGCCCTTTCGCTCAATTTTCAAAGACATCATTAATTTTCCTACCTGCCGCACTCTGACGGACCTTTCACTACTTCTCTTCACATCTTTCATTCTAGCCAAAAACATTGTATTGTTCACTCTCGGTGCCTCATGGTGATGAGCGAACATCTCCTTCTACATCATAATCGTTACTCCTCGCACGGAGAACTTATACCAGTTGATTTGACGTTTCTTCAACACTGTAAAAATAGAATAAGTGGAAGCAAATAAAATCGAAATACTTTTTACGCAACAAAAAATTTTTCACTTTTCGTTTCATTGAATCGTTCTAAGTTACCCTTCCGTTCCGTACCTTACCTCTACCAATCAGACTAAGGCCGGCGTGGCTTCTGGCTGTACACAGAAGTTGTTTCCATTCTATTCGGTCCGTGGCTGTCACTCGCCAGCCTCGCTGTCTGCGGAGGGTCCGCAGGTCGCCTTATACTTGATCGATCCACCTTGCTCGATGCGCGCCTCTTTCTTCTTACCTGTCGGTTCGTTTTCGAGAACCATTTTCACAGGGCTGTCGTCCGACATTCTTACGACATGCCCAGCCCATCGTAGTCGACCGATTTTTGCGATGATGTACGATGGGAGGTTCACCCAGCAACTGGTGCAATTCGTGATTCATTCGCCTCCAACTTCTGTTTCTTTGTAACATTGATTTTTTAAGGGTGGCTTGTTGGGCCTTCCCCAACCCCTGTCTCGCCGGGGACCATCGTGCACAGCACTGTTTAGAGTCCCACGCTGGCACAAGGACGATGATCAGCCGCTCCTAACATGGAGAACAGACTCTGTTTTGAGCTGCCCCTAACATGGAGAACAGACGCTCAGATAGACTGCACCCTTTGAAGGGGACAGCCCCCCTTTCCCTGTCAGCATATGACCAAGGTCCCACCGGGGATGGTTACCCGATCTTTCCTATGGTTACTCATACCCCAGTCGGCACCACGGGGAGGTAGGGGTGACTGGACAAGAGGCTAAGGATCGCAGTAGGATCTATTTTATACCTGCAGGTACGCGAAGTACCAATGGTACGCATTTCCGTTCCATGCTAGAGGCCCAAGGATGACAACCTTATGTTTCTATATAAGATGTGTTGGGATCTCGCGATCTGTGCTATATGCAATCGATTTATGTGTTTCTTCAAATGTCAAGCTTGAAAAAATGGGAATTGAGATAAGACTGCTCGATTGGATCGAATCGTATTTAACTCGTCAGCAAATTGTGAAGTTCAATAATAAAAAGTCTAATCCAATTCCGGTCACATCGGGGGTTCCTCAAGGCTCACACTTAGGACCTCTTCATTTCATTTATGACATATTTCTTATTTAAACAAATCTCAATGTACTTATATATGCAGATGACATTAAGGTATACTTAGAAATTAGAAACGATAATGAAATTAATGTATTTCGCAATGAGATTCTAGTTTTCCATACATGGTGCTATAAAATTCTACTGAAACGAAATGTTAAAAAACGAAGTCATATAATGTATAGCAGAAAACAAAGCACGCCAAATGCTCAAGTTATATTAGGATTTGATAGTGTGCGAAAATGCAATAAAATAAGAGATTTAGAAATTATTCTAGACTCAAAACTAACGTTAGTGGATCATTATGACACGATACTTCATAAAGCAGGCAATATGCTTAACCCTCTGAAGTGTATACACCTCTTAACTGAGGAGCTATAATTGTAGCTATCGAACAATGGCTATATGAGAATGAGAAAAGCATATCAATAAAGAAGCGAGCTTGGTCTCGCCGGCTTATCACGTAAACTATTGACCGCTCTTCTCGTAAACTATTATTGTACAATAAGTATTGTACAATGGGAGAACAAATCTATACTAAATATAACAGTGGACATAAAATCCTCTAATCTTTCATTTACGCGAAAAACTAGATGATATGAGTTTTGTGATAAGAAGTCTGGAAAACATATTACTACCCAGGTAACCAATAAGCAGTTCCAAAGCGTCTTTACGGCAGCCTTTCAAGCATTTAGGTCGCCTTAAATGCAATATAAATGCCATATTTGGCTCAATATACGGCTGCTTTACTGCAATGCTATGATAATGCTTCATTAATGCTATTTTGCATTCGAAGGCTACAGACTACAAGCATTTAAACAGCATTTGAAGTGCAGCTTTACAACAGATAGCATTCAAGATTATGATATAATGCTAATATAATGCTTGTAGCATCTGAAATGCAGATTTAAGCTTGATTTACTGCATATGCTAATTCTTATTGGTTACCTGGGTAGATAGAAAAGTAACATGCTTTTATTAGATACCAAAAATATAAGACCGCCTTGGCCAGTTGAGTAAAAAAAACATTTCGTCAAAACTGTTCTTACACACTTAGATTTTTTACAGAAATCTGTAAAAGTTTTACCGAATTCTCAACAGCTGAACGTTCGGTAATCCTTTCTTTTACGGATTTCGATGAAATTTTACAGATATCTGTAAAAAAATTACCGGATTTCGGTTAAATTTGACCGAAATCCGAAAAATCGGAACACCGAACGTTCAGCTGTTGAGAATTCGGTAAAACTTTACAGATTTCTGTAAAATAATCTGAGTGTGTACTATTCTCTTACGATGAAAAGCGTAAAAACAGTTTTGTTTTGCATGTTGGCACAAATGTATGCACATTTCCAACGCATTTCCAACATTCGATTTGCATTTCCTTCTGATATCGGCATTTCCTGTTTTCTGAACGAGGTAGAACTTCTAGGAAGTGATCGAATTCGTCATATTTTGTATAAGCAGGAATAGATTTCTTTTTCGAAGTGATCATTCGTGGTTGACTCTTCATACAGAGTGTGAGCTGTGTAGTGTACCTGTACCTGTAACTAGAAATGAGAAGAAAAATTTGTATTTTTCATTTAATTCCAACTACCTTTGCTTACCTTGACAGATACGAGTATTTCGTCTACAATGTGCAGACTTCTTCAGTGTCGTGTACTTATAACTCGAAATAGTAGAAATAGGCAGCAAATGTTCAGAACCCGCCTTTCGTGAAGCTAACTATCATAATAACAACGAAATAATCAATTCCAGGGTTTTTTTTCATTGGGGCGAATCTACAATTGAGAGATTCTCTCCGCCTCGCTCTCTTTCATTCATAAACCAATCACCTTTACGTTTTTCATTCTACTATTTGTAGAGTATGCTAGGCAGCACTGTTGTGTTTCGATCTGTACTAAAGAATGCCTCGTAAGTTATATAATGGCGCTGTAATGAATGAAAGAGAGCGAGCTCCGGAGAGAATCTCTCAATTGTAGATACGCCCTAATGAAAAAAAACCCTAGAATATTTTTTTATTTATTTATTTCCAAATTCCCTATCGATCATTTTATTGTTTTTCATTTATTCTATATTTTAATCGGAACATGAACTTAAAGGTCGATATCGTGTTCGAAAGAAATTTCTTATTCTATACCAAACCCATGTTAAATTACGTTTACTGAAGCGGAAAACTAAAAACCCGCATTAATCCACCGATGGTGAGACTGAACCCTTCTTACATTTCACCAGAATTACAAACTCAAATGTGGGCAATAATGTGCTGGATACATATTTTCATCAGAAATTCCAAAAAGATACAAAAATATTAAATATGCCATACATTCATTTTATAAAATGGGCTATTCGCAATCCTGAACGTATTGTTCAGCGATGTATTTTAAATATTACCATTAATAGTCTATAATGACCTGTTTATGTTAGTTATATAAAAGGAGAAATTACATAAATATTAGAAATTTCATATAATCATTCCATAGAATGAATTATTAGACAATCCTAAGCGTCAATTTTGATTATCGATATGGATTCAAGATGCTTAATAAGTACATGTTCGTTGAAAATTGTGTAGTTATAGTAAATGGAGACTTTGTGTAATTTTCGAATATACTCGTTGCAGTTCAAAACCAGACCACTCGAGCCAATCGATGCTGTTCTAATTCTATACAGTCGCATAGTGTGGCTAGTCCGCTGTATGTGCTATACAACGCAACAGATGCGACACAATAGAATGCAAGTGGCATCGATTGGTGTGATTGGTCTTGTTCGGTTTTGCACTGCAACGAGTATATTGTCATCTCACAATTATGTGCTCTCAGGTATTGTTTTGGTCATATCTCCATGAAGGATTATCCAATCATAATGAAATTTTGACCAGTTATTTGGTGATATCATAGCTTTGATTTGGCACCAACAAAACTAAAATCGGTACACAAATAGCTCAGTATGTAATCGGAGACTAAACTGTTTGATTACTATTATAATAGGCCTTCAAGTACTGTTTCGTTCATGTCTTCGTAACGAAATGTCCGAATGAAAAAAAAATCAATAGCGTTCCATGGGAATGTTGTAGCTTCCATTTGCCGTCAACAGAACTGAAATCGGTCCACAGATGGCTGAGAAACCGATGTGACATTATTTGTAACGCACACGCACACATACACACACACACACACACACACACACACACACACACACACACACACACACACACACACACACATACATACATACATACACACAGACATGTGCTCAGTCCGTCGAGCTGAGTCGAATGGTATATGGCACTCGGCCCTGTGGGCCTCGGATAAAAAGTCGAGTTTTCAAGCGATCTTAATACCCTTCTATTGATGTAAGAAGGGTAAAAATCGAAAAGAAATTTCTGCAGCAGAATCGACCTAAAAAGAACGAAAAATAATTTATTGTAAGGTTGGATTGGAATTTGTAAGGTTCCACGCTAACTAATGGGAGCTACCACTTTTACTTTCGGAAAAATGTTCCGCTCGATTATTCCGTAAGTGAAGGTGACATTTCGTTCCATGCAGATCAATTGTCAAAATTCCGCTAGGTAATATCATAGACTAACTCTAAGACCAGTAGGTCCCATACAAAAACGATTTTTTTTCTTGGCTCAGTCAGTACTAGAACATGTCCCAAGCTCGGTCCCAAGCTCAATAATGCACCCCTTATAATGAACTCACATGAACACACTCTCAAATACTCTGTCAAAATAACACAGCAAATCAAAACAAAGGCGCAAATATGTATAACAAGGTGCTGGCTTCAAGGTGTAATTCGGACCAAGGGGTTCTACAACAGTGAACCAATTTTAAATCGCTAGTTACATATTGATTGTTGGTAATATTGTACAAAATTCCGTAACCCTTTTTACTTTTTAGGTAGATACTGGCCTTAAGTAGGAGAAAGTACCAACAATAGCTGAATTGTGTACATTCACGCTGATCCACAGTGTATTTTGCCCTTTGAATGAATTTTTTGATAGACTTTATAGAAGTTCGATGCAAGTTCAACGAACGCAAGCCGGGTACCGGCCGCCTTTTTAAGGGACGAATGATCCGAAGGCTTAAAGTCCCTCGAAAAAATAATAAAAGAAGAAAAAACCGGCCGTCTGAGGGTTTTGCGTGACCGGAAGGTGCAGCAGGCACTGAAGCGAAAGACGGAAAGCAAGGTGGCAAAATCCGTTTGTCAGTTAGGCCCTACTGAAATCTTTGACGAGTTATTATATGACCAGCTGAAATTTTTGGCAACATGTAATTATCAATCAACTAACATTTATTTACTTGTCTCCGAGATGCAGACTATTCCAGTTAAATGTTAATAGAAATAACTCACATTCAAAGTGATATTCAACGGCCGTACAAATCAATCAATAGTTCATCTATTCGCCAAGAGAGCTAAAATTGGTTCACAAATTTAGCATCACCTAGATCAGAGTAGCTCAAACACACCTGCTTTTATTGTTTGATTGCACGATGATAAAAATTTACTTATTTTTCGTAAAAGCTTACCCAAAATTGGTACGTTTGCGTAATTTTACAGAAACTGGGGGAAATTGTCAAAACAGGCAAATGATATACGGTCTCCGAATCAACCAATTTAGTCGAGCTTCTGCCAACAATCTCTAACAGAAGGAGAAAACTTTATGTTGATTCTAACAACGATTCAAAAGGGTCACCCACCGTTTGCGTTCGGTTGACATAATTTTGACAGAAAACCTATGGGAAAACTGTCAAAGGCACGCAAACGCATCCGCAACGTAATAGTCGGTTATCCACTGTGTGCTATAGACACTCAAGTAATAGACCGGACAACGTGCCGCCATGTTGTATCCAAAACGAGCATTTCCTCGCATTTCCCATACGATTTGACAGTTGTTTTGGATACATCAACTGTGCCAGACTCACGTTGTCCGGTCTATTACTTGAGTGTCTATACTGTGTACGAATTCGCGAATTAATTTTAGTTTTACTTGAACTTGACAGATGGAAAATAATAGATTGATCGATTAGAGATCAACAAAATCCACACATACTTTTTATGTGGAAGGTATTATGGTATTCATCTTAAAGAGGGATGAAAATCATAAGCTGGACACATACCTTCTAAATGGGCTGAAGGATTATATCTCGACGAGAGTACCTAGGTAGAAAATGCCATATTTCTTAACGAAAAGCATTATCTCAAAAACCTCTTGCACTAGAAGCTTGATGTCTTCGGGAGAGTTTGTCCACTAGGAAAGATCTGTCTGTCAAAGAGTAAAGTGACTATTGCCCATTTTTTTCGAGATTTTTTTTTTTTAAGTATTGATTTTGTTGAAAAATAATGGGTATTCTACCATAATGCAGTGTGACGGCCCCTCATTTTTGAGTCATTTAAAAGCGTTTGCCAATAGCACAGAGAACAGACATCCAGGCTCGAACATTTTCCTCCTAATTTACTGTGTGAATTTTCAAAAGCAAACCGTTGAAACATCAGCGCTGCCTAGTTTAGGTTTCAGCAAACTAAAATTGACAGATTATCTAATCTAGAGGCACGCAGGTGGCGCCATCAACATATGATTCACCAAAACTAGCGGAAAAGAGCTGAAATTTCAAAATAGCAATTGCAGAATTTTACACACGGAGGGCACTCTGCAATGTCTGTTCTCTGTGCTAATAGTTCATTTCCGTAACTAAATTTAAAAAAGTATGATGAAGTCGTGGCACTTATTTGACCTTACAACTTTTCTATATTGCTCTACAATCAAAATCTAAAGTTACTGTAACAATAACATCAAGTTATATAGCACATATACCAGATTAAACCAGTAGTAGTTCGACACTTAAAAACAATTTATGCAGCACAAATGATTGAAAACTTTCGAGCGTCACTTTGATTTTTTTTTAATTCAAAACCCAATCAAAAGTATGTGACAAATCTAGTAACTTTAATTCATATGGCAAATCACATACTTTCCATTGGGTTTGAAAATGGACACTATCAAAATAATATGTTGCAAGTAAAACACAAATTAAAATTATTTTATTTGATATGAAATATATGTGACATTAACACATGAAATGAACACTGAAAAAAAAGCAATGATAATATCTATGTATCCCATACATGAATGAACACATGATATTTATTTGTAACCACATATAACTCATATACATAACATATATACTTTTCATTTGCCACATAAACTTCATATGTGTATCTCAGAGGTTTCTGTTTCTGTTTCTGACTCAAGATCTAGATTGAAGGAGGATACAGCGCATATTGCCTGTAATTGAAAGATATAAATTAATAATTATAATCGAGAATCGAACTTGGGTGCATTGATTGATAGTCACGTACCTTAGTATTTGCTCCACCTGAAATGGAAAGGTTTAACCATTTATTAGAGAACAAGTTATGGACTACAGCTGGCGTCAAAGTTGACGCACCAACATGAGTATTTCCCTTTTTCACCCCATATTGACCATGCTGAAATATCGGTGGTTTCATCCAACTAAAATTGACAGACTATCATATCTCGAGGCGTGCAAGAGACATGATTCACCAAAACTAACGGAAACGAGCTGTAATTTTAAAATTGCAGTTACCGAAATTTACACACGGAGAGAACTTTAGTTTGGACGTCTGTTCTCTGTGCTATAACTAAGGCTCTAAGCTGAAAAAAATCTGGTAGTAAAAACTGCCATTTTACTCGACTACGCCTATCTTTAAAACTACCATGAAATGTCAGTCAAATTTACTTCGTTTATGGTAAAACAACCTTCAACGTTTTTGGTATATTTGACATACCTTATATTGATATCAACCGTATCATGGTTGATCTAATCGCAGGTATGGTAAAATCAAACGCATTTATAGTCAGATGAAAATTGTTGGTGTTTGCGCTCAATTTAACCCTCGAAATGGTAGTTTTTTTGCGTTTTTTTTTGCGTGTAGTCATCGGTTAATTCAGCCATCTAAGTTTGAATATATCAACTATCCAATTCCTACCTGTAACAACCTTTGGGAATACCTTCTTCACTATATTTGCAAAACAGTAAAACTTTCGAGATGCTGTCAAATCGATTGAAGCGACAACGGTCAGTTTCCGACACTTTTCATAAACAAACCATTCCTGACGACTTTGAGTTGTGAAAATATAATCGTTGATTTCTATTGCGATTACTTCCCTATTGATTTAACAACATTCGCAAAATGTCCATTCCTCTCGATGCACGAGAGATACTAAACCACTTAAACCAACTTGGTTACCGGAACATCACACCCGAGCAACTCAAAGAATTTCAAAAAGGTAGGTGGAGCAACAGTTTTGTTTCCTTAAAGCATTCATCACCAATCTTGTTTTCCTCGCCGGTCAAAACATTTTGTTCTGTAGATTTACGAAAGCTCATTAAATTCGACACACGGAGTGGGCCTGGTGTTTCAACAGTGGATCAGAACGCGATAGCACGTGCAGCTCAGCATATGAATGCATTCCAACGGTTGCACACTCTGACGACTATCAGCTACAATGCGAAGATTGCACGGAAACCATCTTCAAAGCCACAATCAACGGCGAATTCAGTAAGAGAATTTGACGACGGACCCCAGCGATCCAAGATGGTGACACCTGTAGATGAACAAGATGGAAAGGAAAATCACCAGATGGGCGGAAAGTCCAGGAAGCCTCATAAGGAGAAAGAGCACGTTGCGAACAAGATGTGTAAGTAGGAAAAGTGTGCTACTCTGAGAACGAATGACCACTAGATGCTTCCATTGCAGGGATTCGACCGAGGAGTACCAGTGCGAATAGCTTCCGTAAGAATGATCCCGTTTCCCTATACCATGCGTACCAGAGGGATTGGACTCGTTTCAAGAATCAACTCCCAGGAGAAAACGATCATTCCGACCTTAGATGGCAGATTCGAACCAAGTTGCTTGCTGAGAAATAGTCGAAATTCGTTCTGTCGACCTCGACAAACGTTCCGTCCATTTTAACACAACTTTGACCCAATTGGAGACTGATTATCGTAATTTAATTTCGAAATAATAATATAAACCAGACTCGTTAAACCAACTCTATATTTCAAACATAATTTATCCATCTATTTTGAACTTCGTCATCAGTGACCTCGCATCGTTTCGGTGCAGATGCTCGGTGAGCTTGAATTCGATGTCTTCGATGGCGCTCTGCGTTAGCACCAGGGTGTCGTGCTTTAGCATCGAATACACATTCAGTCCATAGACCGGCATCAGGTTCATGTGGTCGAGAGAATCCGCCCCAACAGAAATATTCCGCGGCATTATGTCGCTGCTGTCGATAAACAACACCGACGGTCCCCACGCTCGCTCCTGCACCAAATCCCGCAGATACTGTGGATCTTCCGTTGGAATTTCCAAATCTTTCACGACATGTAGATCATCCTGGGCTAGTTTGATGGATAGTGTTGAAACAAGCCCAAGCACCCGATTGAAGAAAGGCAGCATGTAAAAGTGCGTTGTAGGTGATCGTGGGCCATGGGCAATTCCACCTCCACGCCACAGTGGAGAACGGATCGACCCATGACGAGCCTTACCCAAGCCCTTTTGCGGCCAAGGTTTCCTACCGCCACCTCGAACTTCGTTCCTAGTCTTAGCGTGGGAAAAACTCACGAATCGATACTTCCGTTGCCATTCGATGTTCTGGTGAACGATATCTATTCTCGGCGAAGCACCAAAGATTTCACTGCTCAACTCTAGAATTCCTACTTTCTGCTCATCGATTGTGTCCAAATTTTCTATCCACACGGAACGGGGAGCGCGGAAGGGATTGTGTTCAGTCGGCTGATGCTGTTGCTGTTGTTGAACCAGAGCCCGGCATTGATTAATTGCTACTGCTGGTTGAGCTTTAAACCCGAGAAGCTTCCCGGCACTTTTTTGAAATAATTGAAACATTTTTATCTGGAAAAAAGGTCCAGAAATTCTAACACGACGAAGTGTTACGCGATTGACTTTTGTAAACACCACATGCAAACCGAAACCACCCACCGCGAATGGTGGAATGGGAAGATGTCAAAAGCGATTCCTACCCTCAAAGGAATACCTTCTTTTATGTATAAATCTTGAGCTGAGACTGCTCTTGCGACGAAAAGAACCAAAACAAAATTGAAATAATATTTGGCGCGCGAAACTCCGTCAGATGTAAAGAAGGATCGCAGATCAAAATAATCCAAATTTTCTCCTCTTCATTAATTAACAAAACAGTTTTGTGAGTTTATCCTAAATTCATTTGCGAGCTGTGGTAAAGTGCAGCAAAGAGATCAAGAAGTGTAGGAAGCCTCAAAATGTCGACCGATAGAGCATTCGAATTGGTTCGCGAACTAACCAGGACAACGGAAACCATTCCGCCGTTCAACGTATGTATCCAATAATAATTGTGCAACTGAGGAGTGTTTTCTAATTTATCAATTCAACTGTGGTTTTAGGATGATGGCGTACGATCTGTTCTGGAGGACATAAATCATATTTATCAGGAAAATTATTCCTACGCGTGAGTAAAATATGGTTTTCAAACAATTTCATTAACATTGATTGAAGTACTAGACATAGAGCATACACTGAGAAGGGCTGGTAGCGAGTCACTTTTTAGTGACTTGGTCACTATTTTGAGTCTAGTCACTAAAAAGTCACTATTTGCATCCAAAAGTCACTAAAGTCACTATTTTTCGGAAAACGGTCACTAAAGTCACTATTTTCGCACTGCCGAATGTAAAAAGTTTTAAAAAAATCACTTGTTCATATTGTACAGTAGTCAACCAAATGTGGTGATCTGGCCATACTTCATAAAAGTCGAAAAGTAAAAACTAGATGCCCTGGTGAACGATGTCCTGCCTCTACCTCGATTGAACTTGTCAAATGCAGAGCGCTGGTCGGTCACAGCACTCTAGATTATGACTGGGACAGACATACAACGTACAGCGTTGTACGAACTGTCAAATTCTTTAATCCAGTACTAAAAAACACGTACTAGACTAAAGGAATACAACGCTGTACGTTGTATGTCTGTTCCAGGCATTAGCTTGAATGCGACGCACGTGGTCCCATAGTATAACATTTTTCATTGTGTTAACAATGTTCCAGCTATTTCATAATAATTTTTCATATTTCTATACAGATGAACCTAGTGAAGTCCATGACGAATCAAAAAAATTAAACGTTTATCCAATATACAAATAACATGTCCAATGAAGAAACTACATACAAGAATCAAGTCATATTTGATTTACACTCACTTTTTTCCAGAAATATTTTGTTCGATTCAGTTTTTTTTCAAAAGTGGACGTATCCAAATAGTCGAGAAAAGTGGGAACGAATTGAAAATCATACAAAGGACTTATTTTCGGTTATTCACGTAGTAGTTCTGAATCTAGATTTGATTGTTCTTATCCTGTCAGTCAAGCAAACTCAATTCCATCATAGATGAAATCGGGATACATTGAAATTCGACCAGTTTATAAAAACGTAATAATTTCAAAGTCCCATTAAAACTCGTACACTAGAATATTATATTTTGCAGAAATTTCTGAGACAAATAATCTTAGTTTTTTATACAGCTTATTCTGACTTTGCTTGACTGCTGTTAAACCGAATAGTTTTGTGCAAAGTTGTAAAACTTGTTGAGTAGAAATTGATCTCAAAGTTTTTGATAAAGTTTACAAGCTATTGTTAAGCATACTGATCTATTTCAATAATATTTTATTCTAGAGAGAACCACTCTACATCTAACGTGATCTGGAAGGTTGATACAAACCATGCCGAGTTTGCAAGCCCAATTGTGGCCTGCGAATACTTCACTTCAAGAACAGTCGGTCAGAGGACTATATTAAGACTGCTACCCTTTCAGGCTTTTGCAAGCGAAATTATGAATAAAGTAGAATTATTTTATAAGATGTGCTGCGTCGTCAAACTGCATCAGAACTTAAGATGAACAGTTGCAACAGTAGCTTTATTCGGTTTACCATAATATGATAGGTATTCAAATATATTCAATGAATGTCCTGGAAGACAACTGACACTATGAGATAATCGTGGGATATTCTTAAGTTTGTTTGGCACCTTTGTATAGCCCTTAGAGCTATTGTTACAATTGTAGACCTTAAGTTTTGAAGGACAGTTTGAATGAAGTGAAACTAGCAATGTTATCCTTTGACGTCTGAGGACGTCGTTTTAAAATATTTATTGAATTTGTTTGAATATTTATCGTAGCTTCGTATAGCCCAAAACAAGCCCTAGAACATCAGAAGATTATCTCATAATGTCTGTTGTTCTTCCAAAATATTCATTTTCGTTACAACTGTTGGCCCTATGTTCTCAATGATAGTTTGGATGACCTAGAACATGTCATATTGCTCTGTAATGTTTTTTACCTTAAGAATATTTATTTGATATGTTCGAATATTCATTGTATCTATGTATTGCCTAAAATTTACTGTTACAACCTGGATGACTTAGACCATCAAGATTATCTTCTTATGTATTTTTACGTTCGAAAATATTCACTGAATATACTTGAATACGTGACGTTACTTTGTATAGCCCAAAAAACTACTGTTACTACAGTATATTTCAAGTTACGAACTCTAGAACGGCTTCGATTTTCTAGAGGTTCTCAAATAATGAGTGTTGTCCTTCCAAAAGATTCATTGAATATGTTTGAATCCCAATATATAGCTCAAAAACTTTTGTTACAACGGTAGATCTTATGTTTTGAACTTAAGTACAGTTTGGAGTACCTAGAATATCCCAAGGTTGTCGCATTATGTCTCTAAGCCTTCCTTCCATCAATATAAATACATATTGTCCCTTTACACACTCCACACACCTAATGTTACAACTGTAGATCTTGTGTTCTGAACTCGAGGATAGTTTGGATGACTTTGATTATCCCCGTTCATCTCATGGTGTTTTTCTTTGCGTTCGAAAATATTTACTACAAATGGTTTAACACGTAGCGTAATTTTGTATAGCCCAAAAAGCTATAGTTACTACTGTCAATTATAAGTTCTGAACTCAAGGTCAGTTTCGATGACCTAGAACATCATCAAGTTTTCAAATAATGGCTGTTGATTACAAAAGATTTATGCAATATGTTTGAATACATATCGGCACCTTATACAGCTCTAAAAGCTTCTGTTACAACTGTAGATCTGAAGTTCGGAGCTCTGGTTCATTTTGGATAACCTAGAATATTCCAGAAAGGTTAAAACATATTAAACGTTTATCAACGAGAATTTAATAAGTCGTATGCAAATGTACAATTTTCTAAAAACAACGCTTTACACTATTAATAAGGCATTTATTTTTTCTTCCTGAAATTCTTCAGCAAGATATGTCAGAAGCAATTCTAGCACAGACCATGCTGGAAGGCATTTCAACCATGCGTATAGACCCATCTTCGCAAAAACGAGCTGCGGACCAAGTATAGGAGGTCGTGGAGAAAAAAAAAGTCGTTTCATTACGTCGCTTCTTTACAAAGAAAAACCCAAAAAGTGACTCTGCGCCGCAGTTTTATTCATTATTTGCAAACCGGGGTAATCACTTCGGTAATTTTTACTGTACTTATACAACTTATAAAACAAATGTACAAAAGATTAAAAAATACTTAAATTTGTAAATCACTTTTTAGTCACTATTTGGTCACTATTTGGTCACTATTTTTATTATTTTAGTCACTAAAGTCACTATTATTTATCCCTAAATCCGCTACCAGCCCTGACTGAGGGAAAAGAACCTAGGAATCCTATAAGAACCGGTTAGGACCCGAATAAAAAATTCTCATAGATTTACATTTGAATATATTGTAACCATATAATAGAATCTATAGTATGTACGATTCATTGTATTGTTCACAACGATAAGATGACAATAGAAGTTATTGTTGCCACAATTGAATCTAATGTAAACTGAGACATCGACAATAGAAAAGGGGGTTTGTTATGTATCTTGACTATAGAAAAAATATTTCCAGAACAAATTTGAGTCAATTATTATTAATCGTATTGTTTCACTACTGTTGAAAATCCTAGCATATGGAATGAATTGTAGATCTATTGTAATGATAACATGCAGTTTTCATTTAACTGATTCATGAACAATAAGATTTATGGTCGGAAATAGATTTAAATGTTATTTTATATTATTGTATTGTAATTGTATGGTTATTTTTATCCGGGGACTGCGAGAAACTGTTGTTAAAATCAAAATTTTAAATTATGACTGGGAAGGGCCATTAGTGCATGTTTTTTTTTTTATTAAAGATTTGTATTAGTTGTCGTATGAAAATCAAAATCAGGTGTTAAAAATAACATAAGCAAGTTCTAATATAAATCATGATGCTTAGTTATGAGGTTAATAAGCTTGATATACAAGTTTCACTGTTTCAGTTAAAATGTAATCCCAAAAAAATCATTAATGCATCAAGATTTTCCACCGTTTACATAATGGAAGAAGTTTGATGAGTTTAGATCTCCTCGTTGGTTAAATAGTTAATTATTTAATACTCTTGAATGTTTTCTCTTAGGGAACGTCCATTAATTACGTCACGCAAAAATTGCCTTTTTAATACCCCCGCCCCCCCTCCCCCCTCCTTGTCACGTTTTTTGTATGGACCTTCAATTTTTTTTGTATGGATCGTCACGTTTTCTCAAAGCGAAATACAAAAGCACAAAATAAAACTAGTGGTTTTATCTATGGATCTTCAAACCCTTACTGAAAGCGAAACGTTTCATGGTGCCTTTAGAGCCTTGTTTGTTTTATGAGAATTACCACTCAAACACAATTTCAAATTTTAACACGGTTATCAAAAAATGCGTCTTAAAACTTACTTGCTATAGATATATTCTGGTTTTATTCTATAATTTTTAGGACGAATACAGAACCACCTTAGGGCTTACGTTAATACTATGAAGCCTGAGGTTTGTTTTGGTAGTCATAAAATAGTTTTAGATTATACTAGAGAACCTGATTTTATGACAATCACATAAAACTTTAACAACCCCACAAGCTGCAAGAGATGCAATGTTAAAACAATGATAAAATTTCAACAAATCTTCAAAGCATTCCGATTGTTATTTGGGCGAAGTAATAAATCTAGATGAAAATACTTACATTTCTCTGCCGCCAATCACCACCCAGCTCCAACTATGGTTCGTGTCAACGGAAGCGAATAATAAAAAAAACAGTGCACAAAAAGCACTTTTATTCTACGTTAGCAAGCCGAAAACAGCTAAAACAGTGCAATGCAAACATTCGGAAGCTTCAATTTTAAATCTGCGATTAGCTGCTGATCGTTTAATACGGAGCTTACGCCGAGGGTACGCCATTTTGCCAAACTGATTTCTGACAGAAAATGATGACTTCAACGACGCTCTGGAAGTCATAAGTACCGCTTATGAAATGCATAATTGATGGTTATGAAATTCGTAAGTGGCTTATGCAATCAACATCATCCTGTTTCATAAGTCATGTCTTATGGAATTCTTAAGTTCTTTTGCCTCAGTGTATACAGCTGTTGATAGGCATTAGGGTTGTTTTGAAAGTTTTATTTGCTTTCAACTGTTTCAATATAGCTTTCGTTATTTTTTTTTTTCAAATACGCCCTCAGTAACTAACTTGAACCGGATAATCTAAACTGCTTTCAGGAATTATCGAAGAAAGCTTATTTGTATTACAGTCTGACCATGAATATACGATAAAAACAGTTGCGAATGGTCCCTCTGATTCAGTTTCTTACATTTAGCAAATAATTGAAATCAATGATGTTATTAATGCCGGCCTTCCATTACCTCAATCGGTCAAGGCGCAACTACTGAGCAATACTCGACAAACTCCTGAAGAAATATGATTAATTTCTGTGTTTATCCTTTGATATTTTGCTTTATGATGTATGTTTTGTTATGATTAACTGTAACGTTTTACCAGTGAATCCAAACCACAGAGAACAGACATCCAGGCTCGAACATTTTTTCTCAATTTACTGTGTAAATTTTCACAAGCAAACCGTTGGAAAATCAGCGCTGCCTAGTCTAGGTTTCACCAAACTAAAATTGACAGCCTATCAAATCTCAAGGCGCGCAGGTGGCGCCATCAACATACGAATCACCAAAACTAATGGAAACACGCTGTAATTTTAAAATGGCAGTTTCAGAAATTTACACACGAAGGGCACTCTAGCTTGGATGTCTGTTCTCTGTGTCCAAACGTGATAGCACGGGCTATTCAGAAGAGTAAAATATTATCCAAAGAGTGATAACGCCGAAGTCGCAAGTTTATTTTTAATCAAAACGAATTTAATTTGAAGAAGTTTTTTTTTGGCTTTGCAGCATGTCGCAAATACTGCAACTTTAGTGTTTAACAGTGTTTAATTTGGCCTGCTAAGAGACGGGGCCGTATGTCTCGTCATTTCTTTCAACAAACACAATGGCCGGGTTCGTTTCTCCGTCTGATACTTTTTCGCCTACCTTTCGTGTAGAAAAATACTAAATAGAGTTGATAAGTTCACATGTTTAAACATTTTATACTGCTTCAATTTAGTTTGCATGCGTTACCTTTCCAATGGTCAAAATACAGTTTTTGAAATTTTGAATATTTACACCAAAAATTGTGATTTTTATAAAAACTGCCATGTAATCGTATGAATTAGGTCGATCAGATGTTTCGTTCTGGAGTTATATCCGAAAACAAACCGTTTAAAAAAAATACCTACTGTATATGTTATCATCTTTTTTTATGGATGTTATTCTCCAGCACAATGTCATCGTCCCGATTGAAATGGTTTTCAAACTCTTGAAGCAGTTTTGTTTTCTCACAGGTTAAGGGTTTCAGAGTGGCTAGAATTTGAAAAATCATTGACTTTGGCATGTACTTTTTTGATACAGTGAGCCGTGTTGACATATATTCTCATGGTGTTCCAAGCTACGTCACGGTCAATGATGATATGTCGAAAGTCTTGTTGATTTTGAATAGGGAAACAAGAAAAAAGCGGACACATGGAATAAAGAGGTGAGGGAACGGAGAGCACGCTATCGCGATCAGGTGCTTGCGGTCCTTCTGCCGTCTCGAATGAACCAAAACGTCAGGAAGAAAATGGATATAGTTGTTGGCTCAGGAAGTACCAGCAGCCCAGTCCCAAGCCAAAATAAAAAGCCTCATGCCCCTAATAACTAAACTTACTCGAACAAAATAAAACAGCGAACCAAAACTTCAAATTTATAAATTTTATCAACGTGATATTTTGATCACATAAGGTTTACACATTGTTTATAGTGTTGTTAAATTTTCAGCCAAAAATATTGATAATTGACAACCCGCATAACGAAAAACAATTTGCTATATAGTCAAAATTATATTTCGAATGTAAGATATACTATCACATTTTATGTTATTGTTATCGAATAGTTTAATCTCATTTTCACCATACAACCTCTACATTAACACATAATGTTAATGTTTGCCATATTGTCATTGAAAGGTTTGTTATTGTCTGCACTCGGTCTGGATTATATACCACCTTTTTGGCATAGAGTACAGCAAAAATTTTGTTCCTAAAAATTGCCATTTCTTTATGGTAACCTAACTTAACCACCTATTCAGCATATTGTTATTTGGCCTATTACCATCTGAAATATTGTTAAAACTATAAAGGAGATTGTTAGTGTATAGTTGTCAACTATAAGGATAAATGTCGTAACAATAATGGAAACGGTCGTCAACAATAAGGCAAATGGTCCAGGAATCCATGTGATTATGGAGGTTGAACATAGAGTTTTTTGCAAACATAATTTTGGTCGGCTTTTTTTTTTGCTACTGAGTGTAAGTGAAATGAATTTCTCCGATACTTTCAGTTAGATTTTTACAGGATTAGGACATCGCAAATAATGAAGTAAAAGTAATAAGAATGTATGAAAATCCATGCTTCAATAACAACAAGCTCAAAGCGGTAATTGAAACCAATAAAAAAACTATAAATCAGTGTCAACATTGGATTAGGGCGAATCTGCTTTTGAAAACAATGGCTTTCGTTATCATTTTCTCTTGAACAAAAGGTCACAAATGCCAATAAGGCACTCTTTAAGGAAGAGAAGCTTTATCTCTGTCCGCTGATATATTCAATTTGAAAGAACTGTATTCAACTTCCGATAAATTAGCCGATAAAGTGTTTGTTTACAAAAGCAGATTCGCCCTAATCAAATGTTGGCGCTGAAATGTTTATTATTATCATTTTTTTAAGTTGTCGTGATTTTTGAGAGTTTTCAAATGTCCAAAATTTGAGCTCAAGGGCATAGATTGTACAAATTCTGTAACGTATACATACAAGAAAGAAACGATTTTAGTGATTTTTCATGTGATTAACCTGGTGGTGAATCCAAATATGCATAGACTAACTCTAAGACCAGTAAGTCCCATACAAAAACGATTTTCTTCTTGGCTCAGTCAGTACCAGCACATCGGTCCCAAGCTTAAGAATGCGCCCCTAATAATGAACTCACACGAACACACTCTCAAATATTCTGTCAAAATAACACAGCAAATCAAAACAAAGGCGCAAATATGTATAGCAAGGTGCGGGCTTCAAGGTGTAATTCGGACCAAGGGGTTCTACAACAGTGAAGCAATTTCAAATCACTAGTTGCATATTGATTGTTGTATCGATAGCTTTTAATCAATAACTGTAGAAGTGCTTTTAGGACAACAAATTTAAAGCAAACAGTCAACATACTGTGATAAGCAAAACACTTCAAATATCAATTAAGAAAAGGGCATACTTTCTTTCGTATCTCAATATGAGTTCTAATGCTAGCCATATATTACAAAACAATATTTAGAGTTACTTCGATGGATAAAGTTACTGAAACTTAGAATTTAAAAAACTCTCAATTAAAAATTGCATTAACATAGTCCCTTATCTCCTGTTGGTTTTTTTTTTTTTTGTTCTTTCCAAAATTCAGAATGCGCTACAATCAAACCGGAGATCGTAAATATCTCCCATTGGTGATGTACCGTCACAAGCAAATTCAGAGACATAAACGCTGCGTCATGGTTTACCTGCATCACCGTCTGCAAAAGCTGAAAAAAGTACGATGGCATCTGGGGGCCACCTTGCCCGCCGACATCAAGGCCAACCTAAACGAACCAGAGCTTCAGTGGTTCAACAACTATTCGCGGATGTTGGCCAACTATATGCTGACGATTGGAGATGGCACGGGATTAAATCTGACCAACGATATCAAACCGCCGAAGTCGCTGTTCATCGAGGTGCGCTGTCTGACCGATTACGGTAAGTTTGAACTGGAAAGCGGCGAAATCGTGCTGTTGAAAAAGAATAGCCAGCACTATTTGCCAAAGCTGCAGTGTGAGGCACTCATTCGTCAGGGTATCCTTCAGCACATTGTCTAAAATTCAAGCTAAGTTAATAAAATACAGATATCTAGATGTCAATTTGTCCTGAAAATGTGTTCGAACAACTGCGCATATGCTGAAATAAGTAAAATCATATTCTGCTTTCAACCAAACTATTCAACTGCAATAAATTATTCAAAAATGTAAGGAACGAAAAGAAAGTCCAACGTCATAAACGAGTCAAATAATCTGCCAGCTCCTGCAAAGTACCCGCAAGATTGATCGCCTGGCGCCTAGCAAAAATCTAAAGCCAATCTCAACTCTCCGACCAGCTGAGTGGGAAAGTTCAAAATAATGTTATTTACATAATAAATATGAATAGGATTACCTATTCTGTTTGAAGGTTTTGTCTCATAAACATCAACACCGGGTATCTATGGCAAGCACGAGAGCGAAAACGAAGAAAGCGGAAATAATTATGGAATTTCCGCTAGGATAGGCCAAATAGAAAAACCAACTAGAATTGAAATCCCAATGTCGTATATGCTGATTCCCAAAATTCATCTGGTCGCATTTGTACCTTCAAAGTTTCGCCAACCCTTTCATTTCTCTTGCCCTCCATATTGATGCTAAACCGAGAGGTCCTCTAGCTTTGAAGGAGCATAAAAATGCACTTTTTATGCTAATTATATATTTAACATTCGAAGGCGCCTAGCAAACAAAGCCCTTCCGCATAAGTTAATCAACAAGACCGTGTGCCGCATGTGCATCCTAGGCCGCTTAGCGTTCGGTTTATTGCGACCTGGGTTTTTCGGAAGAACGGAAATACCGCCCGAAAAGAAGGACCGCAAGCGGGAAACAGATGGCGGAGGTTTATCCAATTGTTTATGCTAAATCTATATGGTACTGTGCGATTTTCCCAGCGAAAAATGCGATGCAGCTGCTAATTGTAGGTATGGACGGGACGGGTAGATATTTCTGGGGAACACATGCGCCGCCCTTGCTCTTTCTTCCTGCAGGCCTCGCTGCGAAGTTAGTGGAGGAAAGTACGCAAAAGGGAGAGTGTTTTCCCATAATATTTTTGGGAAAGTTTCCTACTGAAGGTAGACCGGCTAGGAAGATCATTTTTGAGTTTGAATTTGTGGAGGATACATCGGAATGCAATTTTACTTAGAAGTGTTAGACAATTTTATTAAAAGTGTTGTCTAGATCGTGTTTTGAATTGCAATAGTGGTTTTCGAAAGTGTTATTAAGATAAAGTTTAGCAGGGCTATTGTTCGGTAAGTGTCAATCGGGTACAGGTTGTGATTGATACCGTCGAAAGGATTGGATCTTTCGAAATTGTGTGCTGTGGATGCTGCTACTTCAGTTAGATCGAGGATCGAAATTCAACACACCGCGGGATTTGTTACATTTTTTCAAAGTTGTATGGAGTGTGCACTGAGGTTCTTGTAGTATCAACATATGATATTATTGTAGTATCAACATATGCGCGATGTAATCAGGGTGGAAATTGCGGGTGAGATGCTCAATCCGGTCGAAGAGAGATCGAATGTTAACGACTGTTGTTACGAATTAAGAGCTGGCAATACGCGTCCCTCAAAAGGGTGAATTGCGTAGAAGAAGGAAAAGAAAAAAGTTAAATTAAATCCAATTCCAATTACTTCAGACGGCTCTGTTTTCATATGTGGAATCCGTCGAGTGCTATATTGCATAATCCATTAGCACAGTTGAAGACTTATCATGTTTCTGTTGATTTTGAAACATGAGATTTTAAGTTTATGTTTTAAATAAGTTTGATAAGTTTTAAATAAGTTAACTCAATCAATTTTGTCTTGTTTGCTATCGATTCTCATTTTTTAATGTGGATATTACGAGAAAATAGTTTTTGTTGTTTTAAACACTGATAATTTGTGTTTACACCCTACTGTAATTTAATGTGATGTTTAAAAAAAGAGAATTCAAACCACTACTTTCCTCAACATCGTTTCTACATATGAAGGATGTGATCGATTCGAAAGAACCTACCAATTGTTCAAGGTATGAACGATCGATGAAGAAACACTCATGCATTTTCGATTCAGCTTCACGTATTAAGAAGTGCATTTACAGGCATTTTTCGAACATTTTTCAACTGCATTGATGTCACTTTAAGGTACGCATTAATTGCACATTTTTGAGCGCATTTGATTTATTTGTACATTTTTCAGTGCATTGAATGCACAGATGATTACTTTTCCAACGCATTTTTCTCAAAGTGCATAACATCATGTTTCGATTCAGTTCAAACATGTAGTAGATTTGCATCCTCGTGAACGATATCGATTACAATATCGAGATACTTCGTTGACAATTAATTTTGTTAGCGTCGAAAGATAAATGTTACATCGTTTCATTGCAAAATTCATTAAAAATCAAACTTAATTTGAGGTTATTCTGTTGTTCTCGATGTACTATCTTCATAAATTTTTCCCGATTCATTAAAACGTGGGGTTATTCATTGGACTTTTTTGTAACAAAACTGAGAAACATAAACACTCAGCGCTGGGTAAATGATTATTTCCGTGATCGAATAAATCCAGTCAGACGCATGCTAGTACTTCTTTTTTATGGCTCTGTCGTGATAGCAGTCGCTCAAGCGTCACCAAGCGATAAACAAACAGATAATCTGATGACACTACAGTTATCACAAACACATGCAGTCCTACGTTGCCTCGCGCGAATAATGACGTCACTATTTGCTGCAGGGAAAAACATCAGTGCCAACATTTGAAAAAGGCGAATCTGTTCAGATCGGAGACGCTGATTATATTTAGAGACCCGCGTAGTGTGAGGAAGCAATACTGATTGAACTGCTGAGTGGGTTATCGAATGAACGAACTAAATATACATTATGTTTTATTGAACAGTGAGAGGGGAGTATTGTTAAAAACACATTGAAATCTTAACTTAAAATTGAAAATCATTCGAAGTTTGTAAACCGGAAACAGGGAAAATATTCATTTGAAAGACTCACTGTCTGTGTGTCTTTAAATATAACCAACGTCTCTGTTTCTGACTACACTGCCTTTTCCCGACTTAAAAAAGGCAACTTAGGGACGAAGTTTTTCATCTCCACCTCTTAATGACCTTTACATTTTTCTTTAATTTAAAACCAATTGCACAGACATAGCACTCACGAGTTAACCATCGATTTTTTGTAGTTTGTTATACTGGG
>JASCZW010011321.1:0-32490 GCA_034211315.2 Aedes japonicus | reverse complement strand
TAAATGTCACTCGATCAGCTTAAAATCAAAATAAAACATCTTGAGAGTTTTGAATTCTAATGTGATCTTTGAATAATGCAAGCTGATCAATGCATTAGGTTCTGAGCAACACTGAAATACTCTCTTGAAATACGCGTTCCCTACGGCTATATAAAAACATGTTCAAATATTTTCAACACACACTACGGTAATATAAAGTGTAATTAAGGATCAAAAACATCACCAAATCGTTTAACAAACAATCAACGAAAGAGAAAGTCGACGAAGAGAATCTCTCAATGCTACTTAAGACCCATTGCATTGTTTAGCTTGAATGTATTGTCTCACGTGCTGTGCTATCTCTGGTCCTATCTCAGCAGCCAGAGCAAAACAATTTTTTATCAAAGCATGCTAGTGCAATGAAAATTCGATCCGATTGTCATTTTACTTTCAACTTTCGACCAACGAAGCAGCAAATTTCAAGTTTCAGTTTAAACTGAAGATAAAATTCAAGAAAAATCCCGTTTGGAACCAGACAATATACCAGCTGATTGAAACTGTTAAGAGAATCACTGCTCATCCAAGAATCAAACAGAACTGCTACCGGTTGGATAAGAAATTCCTTACATCAAGATGCCAAAGAAAATCAGATGCAATCCTTGCCCTCGGCCCCTGTGTGGACCTTGCGTACCTTGTGGCCCATGTGTAAGTAGCTTTTGTTGTGTTGTATGCAGGCCATAAGTCAATTTTAAATATTCTCATCAGGGCCCCTGTGGACCGTGTTTTGACTCCTGTTGTCCTCCGGTTTGTGGTCCATATCAACCGTGTTTTGGAACGTGCTCGCAAATAGGATGCAGTCCTTGCGGCCCCTGTGGACCATGTAAACCATGTGGACCATGTGGACCATGTGGACCATGTGGACCATGTCTACCCTGTGGACCTTGTGCTCCATTGCCTCCATGTGTGCCATGCGGACCTTGTGGTCCCTGCGGACCATGCGGACCATGCGGACCATGCGGACCATGCGGGCCATGCGGGCCATGCGGACCTTGTGGCCCTTGTGGACCATGCGGACCTTGTGGCCCTTGCGGCCCGTGTGGATCATATGCACTCTGCCGTGACTCAAACAATGGATGTTGAAGATATTCCTATAATGAAGAATTCGTGCATTCCTTTTCATCTTGAATAAAGACGGTTCCAAAAGGGAAGAAAACATGTTTTGTTTTTATGTATTTTAGCATGTTTTTTTTGACAAGATTTTTAATATTTTTTCGGATTGCAGACATGACAATTAAGATAGCGATTACGATTATACTAGACTGTTAGAAACTATTGATGAAAAATCAAAGATTTTACTCTACAACGACACACTGAGGGTTATTCTGGTATATCAAATGGAAAGTCACGTCACTGCAGGTGCCTTTTCTCACTTCACCAGGTGACAATCGTCACTTCGAATCTCGGAACTTAATCACACTTAAACGTAAAGTTGCCACTATTAACATTTGATTGGTCACTTCTCACAATAAAAAAATGGGGTAGGACGATTCGTCGAATCGAGTGCGGTGACTTTCAAATTTGATTTGCACAGAGAGTCACCTCATTCGACTCGTATATTTTCACCTATAGTAGTAAAATTGATCTTTATTTTCATTGTTTTTTCTCTTATATACTAATTTAACATTTTAAGTGTTTCAGCCCATTGGGCTCTTCAGCTTTGTTTAATCTTTTATGTGTTTTATGTGTTACGTGTGTGTTGTGTTCTAATTATTTTTGTTTTCCAGTTCAGCCCTTGGGGCATTGTTTGTTAAAATTTGATAACCTACCTAATCTACAACTAAAACTACAATTTGAAAATCCTAGGGTGGGGAACCAGATTCTGAATGATCTGGTGATCCGATGTCAGGCAGCGTGCCCTGTACCGATTGATAGACTCACTAAAGCGATCGTCGAGCATTTTTATCTCGGCCAGACGGTGGACCTCAGATGTTCTTGTCCTCGGAGGGTGTTCATTATCATCCTGAGGAACTTGTTTTGTACTCTCTGAAGTTTCAGGTGATGTGTTTTTGCACAACTCTCCCAGATTGGCATTGCATACTCGATGACCGGAAGTATAATTTGCTTGTAGACAGCAAGCTTATTTTTAAGGGATAATGTAGACCTTCTGTTGATCAATGGGTACAGTAGTTTCAACAGAGTATTACATTTTGTGACAGTTTTGTCAACCTGATCCCTGAAAATAAGCTTGCTGTCTAGAGTGACACCAAGATAGACAGCTGATTTGGTCCATTCCACCGTTGTGTTGTTCAGGCTTATTTTACAATTCTCAGGCGGGACAAGTCTGGGAGAATTAGAATGTGGAAACAGGATGACCTGGGTTTTCGCTGCGTTGATACAAATCTTCCATTCAGTGAAGTATTCTGACAGAACATTCAGGCTTCGCTGCAGTTTCGCGGCAAGCGCTCTTATTACCCTACCATTGTGGACGACTGCGGTATCATCGGCGAACAACGAAAGAGATCCATTTTCAGGGAGCGGGGGTATATCCGAGGTGAATAGATTGAACAGAAGTGGACCTAATATACTTCCCTGCGGAACACCGGCGGAGATCTCCTGACTGCCGGAAACTGCACCATGCAACGAAACTCGGAATGTCCTGTCAGAGAGATAATTTTTAATAATCTTCACCAGGAAGATTGGAAGATTGTATCGCTTGAGCTTGTACACCAAGCCATCATGCCACACATTATCGAAGGCCTTCTCGATATCGAGAAGGGCCATAGCGGATGTTTTCGAAACAGACTTGTTCCGCCTGAGGATGTTCGTGACTCGATTAAGTTGATGGACTGTAGAGCGACCATGCCGGAAACCGAACTGCTCATCCAACAGGATATTGAGCTCGTTAGCAGATGTTAGAAGCCGACGGTAGATCGCTTTCTCAAACAGTTTAGATAGACCTGAGAGAAGGCTGATTGGTCTGTAGCTTCTGGAACATGAAGGATCTTTCCCAGGTTTCCGAATGGGGATGACTTTGGCTGACTTCCAGCACGATGGGAAGTAGCCAAGACGGAGGCATTGGTTAAACACCACTGCCAGATGGTTGTAGAACTGGGGGCTCAATTGCTTGAGCTCCAAGTTCATGATGTTGTCGAAACCTGGGGCCTTCATGTTCTTTGAGGTCTTGATATAAGTCAACAATTCGTCAGCTGAGATCTCCAAATCTTCGGAGAAGTCGTTAGGACTTTGGTCGATGTTAGTTATAAGCGCGCTAACGGCAGCTTCGTGTGGACTGACGATGTTTTGACCGAGATTGTGGGAGCTGACAAAGTGTTGACTTATCTCATCAGCCTTCTCTGCAGGTGTTATCAACCGATCCCTTGAGTCATTGACGTCTAGTGGGATCAACGGTGGAATGGGCCTTGGCTTAGTTTTTAAAATTTTTGTCATCTTCCAGAACGGCTTAGCACAATCTGGGAGAGAGCGAATTTTTTCCGCGAAATCATTATTTCTAAGGTCCACCATTCTGGCCTTAACCATTTTGGTCACTCGATTACAGTGACGTTTGAGCGTTGGCAAACCAGTTCGCTGGTATTGCCTTCGAATGGCGTTTCGCAATTGTATTAAATCTTTAGTGGGTCTATCAATGGTCACAGAGTCACTCACCTGATCTATCACCGGTACATGTTGCTCCCGGGCATGGGAGATCGCTTGCTCGATGCTCTGCAGCTGTCGTTCGATGTCATCAACCGAATCAAGGTGCATGTCAAAATCGATGTTGTCGTCAACGTGTTGTCGGAACCTCTCCCAACTGGCGCGATGGTAGTTCCGTCTGGTGATTCGATGCCGGTTGACCGAGGAGCCAACTTCGGCCACCACCGGATAGTGGTCCGAGCTGAGCTCCTGGTGTACGATCGGCTGGGCGATGTTGTTCCCCATGTTGGTGAGAAAGATGTCGATTGTCGAATGGACCCCGGATCGGCTCAACCGGGTGGGAGTATCCGGGCCCAGGACGGTGTAATGTCCCTCTTCCAGGTCTTCCTGCAAAATTATT
This sequence comes from Aedes japonicus, assembly GCA_034211315.2. NCBI lineage: Eukaryota > Metazoa > Arthropoda > Insecta > Diptera > Culicidae > Aedes > Aedes japonicus. The sequence goes on along the minus strand of JASCZW010011321.1, from coordinate 28,460 downwards.
CCGTTCCGATTCCGCCGGGTGTTCCCCAGGCTTCGTGTTTCGCATTTAGGTCGCCGGCGATGATGAACTGCCCCTGCCTCCGAGTTAGCTTACGGATGTCGTTTCGTAGGGCCGTTGTTGTTCCGTTGTTGGTACTGGCTTGCTTGGGACAATAGGCCGCGATGATGGTGATTGGGCCGACGGCAGTTTCGACTTCGACTCCGATGGCTTCGATAGTCTGCAGCTGAAAGCTCGGAAGCAGATTGCAGTTGATGTTGTAGCGCAGGGCGATCGCGACTCCTCCTCCACTAGAGCCGCTACGATCAAGTCGCACAATCCGGTATCCTGGGATAATAACGGTGAGTTCGGGCTTGAGGTGTGTCTCGGTGACGATGGCGATGTCGATGGCCTTCCTGTTAAGGAAGTCACCGAGCTCAACGGTTTTGTTCCGGATGGAACAAGCATTCCAATTTACGATGTTGATGGAGCGATTATGGTCCATATTTAAAAATGAACGTCATCGTCACGGATGTGGCGGCTTTGAGCTGTTCCTCCTTGGAGCGGCAGGAACGTAGTTGGCGATAGAGCTCTTGCACGAACTCCACCATTTGCTCCGAGTTGTAGAGCTGTTCATCGACGGGTGGTTGCGTGAAAGTACTGCGACTCGCATTGCCCCAGCCTGGAGGAGGAGTCGGGTTGGGGGCGGCGGCGGCTGCCGCGAAACGATGATGGACGGAAGCTGACGGGCGGTTTGCTTGGCGATGATTCAATGGGATCGGTGGTAGGTTTGGCACCTGATACCGAAGCGACGGGAAATTCTCCTCGTTCATCGGAGGTGGTGGACGGCGTTGAGCAGGCCGAGACTTGGTAGATGATTTCTTGCGGATCGCCAAAAATTCAGCACGTTTGGGGCAGGTACGATTGCTGCACTCATGGTTTGCGCCACAATTTGCGCACTTCAGTACCGCACCTTCTTCCATCGGGGCACAATCGTTGGTACTGTGGGCTCCGGCACACTTGCCACATCGCGGTTTCATGTGGCAGTTGCGAGTTCCATGACCGAACGCAAGGCAGTTGCCACATTGCGTCACGTCGTGCTGTCTCGGACGATACCGGTCCCACTCGACGATGACGTCGAAAAGGGCCCGTGTTTTCATCAGCTCCGCCATCGTGACGGATCCCTTCACAAGGTGGACCAGATAGAGTTGGTCCCGGTAGTTTCCATGTTGTTGGCGCCTGATGGGAAACACCTTTTGAGGTTTCAGTGCCACCGCTTGCAGCTCGGCGAAGATTGACTCCGGTGTGAGTTCTGGAAGGCCACGCAGAATCACCTTCATTGGCTTGCTTCCGGGCGCGTCGTGAGTGTAGAACTCATGTTTCTTCGCGACTAGGTGAGTGCCGACAGCACGGTAGTCAGCCTCCGTCGAGCACATCACCTTAATTCCATTACTGCACAGCTTGTACAGCGGATGGATTTTGATAGCTGCAAGCTCGGTCCTGAGTGCAGCAATGTCCTCTGACGTCGTGAAGAGCGGGGAACCTTCACCTTCTTCGGCACCTCCTGGATCGGAAGCACGGCGAATTGATTGCTCGCTAGTAGACGAGCGTTGCGATCCACTGGATCGGCGTCATCGTGGCGCAGCCGCTTGGAGCTGCCCGGTTGCGGTAATGTTTCGGGAGCGGATGTCACCGTTGGTCGATTTTTCGACCCATTGCCACAGCAATAGGTCGAGCGGGAAATGTATCCGAACTTTGAAGCACTTTTTTCTGCTTTGCCACCACCAAAAGATGAGCAAGCGCAGGCGATAGGTTGTGAACCGAACACGCAATCGCGAGAAAGCGGGCGAGGGGAAAAAACGGGAGAAAAAACTTTTACTGCGAGGGTGCGAAAAACACGACCGATCGTGTCGCTTGGTAAAACTGGAATGTATATTTTCACCTCGTAAGTTAGAACCACTCGTTTCGTCATAATCAATTTTCTTGAAGTTAATGTTGAACGCGAGTTATTTCAGTTGCACAGAAATTGAACGATACTGCGACAAAAATAACTTACGCATTCAAAAGAACCTGCATTAGAATATTGAATGTTATGTGCTAGTCAAGTTTGAATCCCTAGCCTTTTGAATTCGTTGCACAGACGTAGAATCTCATAATACTGTGGTTTGCAAATCTGAGAAGTCATCGTATTTGTTCCTGGATTCTGCAATAAGTTTGATATGGATTTCACATTAAGAGATAGTTTTTTTATACGAGTGATCGTTGTCGTAATAATGGCAGTCGCAGCAGTTTCAAAGATATATTGACTTATTAAGTTTTTGTTGTATGGCAGTCTAAATAATTGATACATTAATTTATCACAGATTTACTTGTGTGGTTGTTGCGGTCCCATGGTTGACCTAAACTGGATAAGAAATCGAACCATTGTGTAGCTTTGCAGCAGCACCTTTACCAACTAGGATAACACAAACAACACAAAACCGCCATTAGTGATAATTGAGGGTGACTTAGTTATGATTTAATTGAGTCATATTGAGGTTATTTCAACTGAATTGCATCAAGTGTGCTACTAGAGAAGAGAAGATCTTTACTTACAAGAATGATAAAATCAAAAACAACAAAGCATACAAGCATGTTAAAAGGTCAATTCACAGAGAATTTAACAGAGGATTTTGAAGATAACTATACGGAGGATATTTTTCTTAAAAAATATAGTTTGTATCAGGCTGAAAGATCAAAAAGAAAATCAAGATGGTTTTAAAATTATGACCAGCTGATGGAACATCACAGAAAGAGATTGAAATTAAAAATACATCTGCATTGAGTTATCTCGAATTATAATATTACGCGCACTAAATATATCACAAAACATAACGGCTCTGTCAGCAGATTGGAGATAATGAAATCATTGGCTATAATTTGGTACAAAATAGTTGATCTTGGAAATCAATCGAAGTATATCACGTAACAAAGATTGTAGTGCGAACGGGGTGTAAAGATGCCAGAAGGCATGAAATGCTTAAGACTGTATTCGATGAAATTTGGACACACGCAATTGTTCGTAACTTTTTAGTGATGGCTTCGAATGTAGAAATAGTGCGCCAACAAATTTTGGGCATTCACTTCGAAAACCCAAACGCTTCTCATCGATGGATCGGAAAACAGCACGGAATCACACATTCGACCGTATCTCATGTGATCAAAACGTTCAAGGACCGTAAAACAACCAAGCGGAAAAATGGTAGTGACAAAAAACGTGGCACATCAAATCCGGAGAAGGCCAGGATGGTATTGAACCAATTTAAGCGTTATCCCAACATTTCGATCAGGGATGTTGCGAAAAGGCGAAAGTTTCAGTTTGTTTTGTGCAGAAAACAATGAAACGTTCTGGATTACATGTATACAAGGTTCAGAAGGCACCGAACCGGAGCGATAAACAGAACTCGGTGGCCAAAACTCGTGCAGGAAAACTGTACAGGGAGTCGCTCACAAAACCGTTCTGCATTGTGATGGACGATGAGACCTACATTAAAGCCGACACCAAACAAATGCCAGGACAGGAACACTACGTCGCCACCTCTAAGTTGGCCGTTCCGGAGAGTGTACGGAAGAAGAAACTTTCGAAATTCGCCCAAAAATGCTTTGTCTGGCAAGCGATCTGTGGATGTGGCAAAATGAGTCAGCCCTTCATCACCTCTGGGACCGTCAACGGACAAATGTACAAGGAAGAATGCCTCCAAAAACGAGTTCTGCCCTTCTTGAGATCTCACGATGGCCCGACACTGTTTTGGCCGGATTTGGCATTTTGCCACTATGCCCGGCCCGTCTTAGACTGGTACAAAGATAATAATGTAGTTTTTGTACCAAAAGACGTTAACCCTCCAAACACTCCGGAACTTCGCCCAATTGAAAAATTTTGGGCAATCATGAAGGCAAAGCTCGTTAAAACTCCAAAACTGATAGAAAATGAACTTGAACTAAAGAAAGTGTGGTTAAAAGTAAGTAAGCAAGTCGGTCCTATCATTGCCCAAAATTTGATGAAAGGGGTCAAGGCGAAGGTGCGGGCATTTTGGTTGGGAGCAGAGGTTCAATAAGCCAATGATGTCAAAACTTAACCATTTAGTAGTACTTCATTTCCAGAAAGTTTGAAAAGAATCGGACTCAAGGAAAATTTTTGGTGACCTATTTTGTGTGTCCAAATTTCATTGAATACAGTCTTTAGATATCGCTTCTGTTTTTTCTTAAACCGATATTTCAGCATAGTCAATATCAGGTGAAACGGGGAAACAGTCATGTTGGTTCGTCAACTTTAAATGGAAGCAGTTCAAACTTTGTGCAGATTATTTCTTAAATTTTTTCAGGATATGGTGTAATTTTTAATATGCTTCCTGAATTTTTCACAAGAAATACGGATATTTGAAATTGGTTTGTCCAAAAACAGCTTTTTTAACATATTTTACCTAAACTTCAAATTTAGACAGTGTATCAACTTGAAATTTTGGTCTCATATTGGTTATAGTGTTGTCGAATTTTCAAAAATATTGATAATTGACAAAGTAACAGAAGCTTGAACATAACGTTTTTTGGAAGCAAAATTTTGCTAGGCTTTTATTTGCTACTGAGTGTACATGGTGACTTATGGGAGTGCACAAACCAACGTTTTTCAATCGCGTCGGTTTGTGCGCTTGCACAAGCTGCCGTCATCGTCTTGATTTTTAGCTGCCGCGGTGGAAAAAAAAACGTGGCAGTCTGTTCCATCCTTAACGCACCCAAGTGAGTTGATTATCGAAAACAAAGTAGACACTGGTTTCTCGAGCCTTTAAATTGTCACTTTGAAACTATTGTTCGATTCAAACGGCCGCAAAGTAAGTAGATAAAATTCAATAACTGTTAAAAAATTCAAGTGAACCATACCATTACCGTACATCGTTCGTCCCGATCAAACAATGCCAAGAAAAAATTAAGCAATGTACTCCTTATTGCGCTCCATGCAGTCCATATGTAAGTATTTTTTTCATTGGAAATCAGCAAACACCAAAATGTTATTTGAAAATGTTTGTAGGTTTTCCCTGAGTGCTTTCGTACCGACTTGTGGACCTTGCTATGGTCCATCTACCGGAGTATATAACCCTTGCGGACCCTGTGGACCATACGGATCGTCTAGCCCATGTTGTGCACCGTGCTGGGGACCCAACGGCCCTTGCAACCGTATTGAATACTATGATCGCTAAATTTCACGGATTCCAATAAAAAATTTCACCTAGAGTTCCCTTAAATCTTGGTTTTCAGTGCAGTAAAAAACAAAGAAATTTAGTAACTTACCTCATCAACTCGAAACTGATGCACAGATGATTGCGGAAGTAGAAGTAGTCAAGCATGTGTATCACGTTGTATGCTCCATCCACATCCTTCTTGCGCAGTTCATCCAATATCCGGACCTCAACCAGGGCCTGATGATGGAAGCGTTTCTTGTTGCGAATGATTTTGATTGCCACATGCTGGTTGGTTTTGTGGTCCAAGGCTCGGATCACCTGTCCGAAGCTGCCCTTGCCGATTACCTCCAGGATTTCGTACCGGTAGCAAACGTGGTCGTGAATCACCTGTGGAGCGATAGCGGGAGGATGTTTTTTTATCTAATGGTGGGCACGAGGAAAGATTGAACAACGTACCTTATTGTAACTGCCATTGTCATCATCGTAGCCGGAGTTGAGTGCTGTGCCCGGTTTGGCGTTTATCTTGCAAGCATCAAGACCTAGGTAGTAGACCTCTGGATATTTTTCAATTTCCTGCTTCTCGTAGTCTGTCAAGCGGGTTCCGTGATACTTCAGGGCTTCGCAATTTGAGAAAAGATAGAGGTGAAGAATATTTTGTAAAGAACACTGGGTGGGATTGATAGTTTGGTCTGGATGTCATTCATGAGGCAAATTTAGTCTAGAAACCTTATTGCTGTGATTCTGTATTTTTTGATCTTTTCAGATGTCAACCACAACGCAAAACCAAACCCAAAATCATAAGAACGGATGCAGCCTTTTGTGGTTTAAGAAAGTTAACTCTGAAGTGCCGATACCATGGTTGCATTCTTGCATATTCCCTTTTACTACGAAAATTTCTACAAACCCCTTCGGAACAGTAATTTCCTTGACAGCCCGAGCAATCGTGTGCAGTAAGCTTGTGATGTTAGCTTTCCGGTCGTTCTCGTGCAAGAATACCATGAATTATAAATATAACCACACAAGAAAGTTACTGCCGTTCGCTTCCGGCACCCAGAAGAGCATGGTGCTATTAGTTTTGTATAATGCCATTGAAAGGTGTTGAAATATCTTCCTTCCAGCAAAATTACGCTTTGTTCCTTTTGCTCTTTCTGACAATTTGATGCCGAGAACACCACTTCTACTCAAATGTACGATGGTTGAGCGGAGAAGCGGTAATTCAATACTTCCTATGTTTACAAAATATGCTCTTCCTTCGAGCTGTGCATAATTTGCTGTTACTTTTGCAAGTTTCATGGAAAAGTTTTACCATCATCGACGATACGACTATTCTATTGGTGTAGAGAAACTATGACAATCTTTGTAAATTCAACTAAGCCGAAAGGCAAATGTGTCTCGAGAGATCAGTTCGATACGGAGTCGAAAAAGGACTTTCCTGCTTGTATCCCACGTCAATATTCTCCTCTTAAATAATTATAACTAAGTTCCATGTTGTGTTTCGTCATGTCAATAAATTACCAACTACCGGGGCCACCCTGAATTATTGCTCTGATAACACCTAGGACCTCATTATCATGAACGGAAAACTTGCTTCCCAAGCCAAATCATTTTAATAATTCATCACTATTTCGGCAGCAATTGATCATTCCATCGAAACATCATCACCACCATTTGTTAATTGGCCGGTTAAGGATCCCGGAGAAGAAACAAATCGTCCAACCACCTGCGTAAATAAAATAGTTAAACCACGCACAGGACACCCACTCATGCTCTCCCTCTCTGTTTCTCTAACCATATATGGCCATCAATTACCAGTGCCCGTAAATTTATTATTCACGACGATTTATACTCAACCCTAGCGTGCGAATGTGCATTACCCATCTAACATCGGAATTATCGTCGTTAGGGCGGTCGACGTCTATTTCCCTATATTGCATGAAATGCGGATCATGTTGAGTGTCTCGGTTGATTTTGTCCTGGGCTCGCTTCCTTCTGGAGTTTAACATTATTGGAGCAATGGATTTTTTTTCGGTCCCAGGAGTTAAAAAAGAATGGCAGAAAACAAAAAAAAAAATGATATGGGTTTCCGCGCGTAATGCGATGCCTTTAGATGGTCTGAAACAGGTACGGCAGTCAGCAGCGGTAGGTGGAATACGGAATTTGTATCTACGTCTTGAATTGACTTTCGCTTTCGTCATCGATTTGGTAGTCCACAGGCTGATCAAACCACTGAGGTTAGTGCTATTCAATTCATCAGGGAAAGCATGCCAGGGTCGAATCCAATCGAATGAATTATAAATCAACCAGTAGTAAGTGTAACTATGTTGCTTTTAATAACATGGCAAGCACGTCACGGGAGGTCCTAAGTGCCTGGCCTACAAGGATAAACCAAAAAGCTAAACACAGTGCGGGTAACCCAACTGAATCTAAACCACTGTAAAGCGGCTCAGCAACTGCTCTGTCAGGCAGTTCGCGAGTCAGGAACGGATATCGTGATAATATACGATAATATCCCTGCTGGCAACGGAAACAGGAGGTTGTGTCTACCTCAAACGAGGGCTTCGCGGTCGCAAAAGTGAACGGAGTGATCATTTGCAGCTGCTCCGGTAGTAGCGGGCGACTTCAACGCCTGTGCGTTAGAGTGGGAAGCCGCCTTACCAACCCAAGTGGCCAGTTTTGCTGGCTCAACGTTGAGCGGAGTCGATTATCGATGTGGCGTTCTGCAGCCCCGGGCTGTTGATCAACTGGAGAGTGGAGGATGACTATACCTATAGCGACCATCTGGCGGTTCGCTATGGCATCACCCACAGCACTAGGCAGCGCGCATAGAGAGGAGCACTCACTCCATTCGTCCGCAGATGGAGGACGTCGTATTTCGATAAAAAAAAGTATTTAAAGAGGCGCTAGAGCCGGAACAGAAATTGAGCGCTACTCAAGATCCCTGCGGTGATCAACTCGTAGCACTGCTGACACAAGTGTGCGACGCAACCATGCCCAGAAAGGTTAAACCTAGGGATGGAAGGTCGCTGGTGTACTGGCGAACGGAGATGATCGCTGAACTCCGGAGAACCTGCCACCGAGCTAGAAAGAGGATGCAAAGAATGAGATAAAGGCCAGCAGGCGAGCCTGCTTCTTGGGTCTGTTTTCGATGGCCAACACGAACCCATGGAATGACGCCTATCGGGTGGTAATAGCCAAAGCTAAGGGCACGACAGCTCCAACCGAGCAATCACCAGAGCTATTACAGGTCATCATTAGGGGACTCTTTCCGAGGCATGACCAGAAAACCTAGCCTCCCATAACGGCAGAATTGCCCCACGACAGAACGACCGTAACAAACGAGGAACTCATCGCGATAGGCAAATCGCTGAAGGTAAATAAAGCGCCAGGATCTGACGCTATTCCGAACCTGGCCATCAAGACGGCTATTTCAATGGCGCCCGGAATGTTCAGGACGGCGATGCAATGATGTCCCGTACGCCTGGAATAACCAGACTCTAGTTTTGCTGCCGAAGACAGGGAAGCCACCAGGGAATCCATCAGCATGTAGACCTATATGCCGGTTGTATACAGCGGGTAAAGTGCTCGAGACGGTTATTCTTAACAGATTGGCAAAATATACGGAGAGTATAGGTGGTCTGTCAAAAAAACAGTTTGACTTCCGTAAAGGGAAGTCAACGGTGGATGCCATTCTGCCCGTCACCAAGACGGCTGAAGTGGCAATCCAGCGCAAGGAGCGAGGTGTCCGCTACTGTGCAGTGGTCACCCAACATTCATCAGTGTCAAACAACCGCTTGTTCAAACAAATTTAGATAAGTTATTCAGCTTTCTAGAGACATTTCTGAACAATTTTTTCCACATCTGTCTAATATCACACTAACGCAGCCAATTCTTGAAAGCATCCTGGAAAATGATGGTTTCTTGAATACATCATTTTTCTTGTCATCTGCTATGCCTACTGCGCAGTATGTGCCACAGAGAAGATTCCAAGAAACAGAGCGATTACAGAGAGATCTAAAATCGCTCTTCTATTTTGAATAAAGGAAAGGAAGAAAGCGTAGACCTCCCGTACCAAACGCTTCCATGTAGAGTTACGCAGTGTGATAATTTGTACCTTATCGCTGGGAGCATTGATGCTAGAAAGATTAGTTCATGCTCCTTTTACCTGTGGGTGAACTATTGCCATTTGAACCAAAAGCCTGGCAATTATTGCCAAGGTTATATTGCCTTATCTCGCTCACTGAAATCTCTAAAGTCATGTAATGAAAGAAAGCTGATAACCGAGAGCACAGCATAATAGCAAAGAACATTTAAGCAAACAGTAGGCCGAAATAAATTTCATACGATTACCACCCAAAAACGGAAACTCAACAAATCCACAAAAAGAGAAACAAAAGGAAATATTAATTCTCCAATAACTCCTGATTCCCACAAGGCCCAGGAATACTTTCTCAATATCTGTGCATCAAAAAATGAAGGATCAAAAACAATTCTAGTTTTTGAGTCACTAAATTTGTTTGGATAAAGAAGGGAAAAAAATCTAGTAGAATCCGTCGTATGATACCCTCAAAAAAAACGCAAAAAACAAGCCTATCCCCACAAAATCACAACTTATGAGAATGCATAAATGTTAAGGCTGAAAATAGCACAAAAAATATACAAAATGATAACAAAAATTATATCTGAACTGTCTGCATGCCTGCATATTATGGTCCTGCTGCAATTGTAGACGAACTTGATTATCATTGCCACGAGGGAAAAAAGCAATTCAAAACTACTATACAATACATGCGAACTCCATAGATGATCCAACATTACACACCGCTATTGAACACGATGTATGACGAGGTACTACGGCTTGAATTTCCGAACGGGGTGAAGATCGTCGGGTTTGCAGACGACATCACCCTAGAGATATGTGGTAAATCCATCGAAGAGGTCGAGTTAACGGCCTCACACTCCATTGGCATTGTGGAGAGATGGATGAGCTCCAGGAAACTGGAGCTAGCCCACCATAAGACCGAGATCACGGTTGTTAACAACCGATAATTGGAGCAACATGCGACGATTATTGCAAGTACCTGCAGAATTGAATCGAAGAGGTCTTTGAGGTACATGGGGGTCATGATCGACGATAAGTTGTCATTCACCAGTCACGTCGACTACGCTTGGTTTTCATGTGAAGTCGAAACAATTCGAAATACAATTTTTGGTTTTGATAATTTCAACTGTTTGTTTAATGTGGCACTACCATTGCTGGACCCTGCAGGTACGGTAAATAACCTCATCCTTCCTCCCTCCGGCAGATGGGGAGACTTACTTGCAAAAAATTCAACGCCCTTGCGAGCGGCCTTCCGGCAGTAAATCGGAACAACCCGTAACGCTGGTAGATCACCTTTTCGTGGTGCCTTACGGGGTATCAGATCTACCACCAAACCCTAGTCCGAATTAATTCAAACTAGTGAACATATTTGTTTTTGTAGTCAAAGGAACGTATAATAGTCCTTTTTACATTTTATGTCTTGTGAAAAGTTACAATACTCGGGTTGCGCCACCGAGGATGAGCTTGGAATAAAGAAAACACGGGTAGTCTTCATTTATGTGAATTCTCATTTTCTACTTGATGTTCTATAGTTTGAATTGGTTATGACTAGGGTTCTGATGCATGGTCAGTATCGGAGTTATTGTTTGTTTTGTTTTTCCGGTTTTGACCGATAAAGGGGCGCGCCTTTGAAGAGTACTGTCGCTCACAGAGGGTTTAAACAGCGGAAACTTTCAATTAAACCTTATTCATTGCTAGCAAAACAAACAATGACAACTGTAACAACACCGAATACTTCATCATTTCTCAATAGTGATGAAGTAACTCGACATGCACCAAACAAAGGCTACGGGATATACTGCAATAGATCAAATTACTGATCGCAGTTGTTTATGTCCCGAACAGAGGAAAAAAAATGGTGGACGAAAACATTCGTGTAGGCATGTTTTTGAGTTCTTTCTTCGTTTTATTTATCAATTCCTCCTCAGTTTTCGTGACAAAATTGTTGGAGTAGATCATACGCTTCAGGTTGGCCCAGAAATTCTGGATGGGACGCAGCTGGGGGACGTTGGGCGGGTTCGCCAACTTGGATACCACATCGATATTCAGCTGCTCCATCTCCTCCATCGCTTCGAGTAGTGGGCCGACGCCAGATCCGGCCAAAACATCACGTCTTCGCTCTTCTGGTATTTCTTGATAAACGACGCAACTTCCGGCAGGCATTTCGCACTATACATTTCCCCGTTCACGGCCAGTCCGGAGCGAAAGAAGAGCGGCTTTGACATCCCCTTCTCGCTGATTGTCACTCACAGCAGCACCTTCTTGATGTGTGAAATGAACTTCACCTTGAAGCTCACTTCCTTCGTGGGAGAAGCTCTACACGAAGTGCTCTGCCAGTCGTTACCATCCAGGGTGAGATAGGTCTCGTCGTCCATCACCACCGCCACGTCGTGCCTCGCCAGGAAAATCGACTTGACCATCTTATGCAACCACTGCCGCTGCGTCACTGCCTGCAGCTCCAAAAGAAGTAGACGCGACTTCCTGACATGTATGTTCATGTTCGCCAAATACTTTTTCACTGTTTGGTCCTCCCGGCCAAGCGCACGCAGCAAGCCACGTTTCCATCGGTCTTCCTCTTCAGCATCTTTTAGAGCTTCTTGTAGCTTAGGGTCTGTTGAAGTGGCGGATTCGTCCGTGCCTCGACCTACCCCACAGGGGGATGGTAGGCAAAGTTAACGTCCTTGGTTCGAGTACAACTTTACCCATGTCCTTTCGCTCAATTTTCAATACTTCTATTCTATTTCCAACCAACCGCACACTGACGGTACTTTCTCAACACTTTCTCTTCATATCTTTCATTCTAGCAAACATTACTGTCCACTTTTGGTGCCTCATGGTGATGAGCGAACATCTCCTTCTACGTGCATAGGGAACGTCCATAAATTATGTCACGCAAGTGACTTTTTTTTAAATTGTACCCCTGTATAGAAAACAAAGACGTAGTTCTAAGTCAAAAGTTAAGTGACTCAATTCCACAACCGTTCAACACCCATCGAGTTCAGCCCTTGCTAGAATGACGACAATGACTAGAAGCCCGTCGTCTACGGCTGAGAAATGATGATGAGCCTCCAGCCAGTCTCAGCAAATAAGTTACAAAAAGACGATAAAAATGACATGACACGCAACATGTTCTCTTACAACATGCTCAGCCATTGGGCATATCCTCCGTTCCTTACAAATGGTGCCTATTTGGGTTGATAATATTGCGGTGAACCAACCGATCAAGCGGTGAAAATACCTCCGGTCACGTGGGTGGCTTCCATCACCTGTGTCTATATGCATGAATAGAGTTTCCTTTTTCGGCAATATAGTCAATCCTGAACCGATAAAAATAATTGAATTGAATTGACAGAATCGAAATAAAAAATCGAATAAAGCAAGCCTTCATGACTGACAAAGACACGATAAGGAAGAAGCGCTCCCTGCTGCGGGGTTTTTGACTCACTCTGCACAGGGGGAAATGCACATCTTGAGTTCTGAATGCGGGTTTCAAAAATGAAAAGACGAATGAGGAAAAGTAATCAGATGAAAAATGTGAATTTTCCACCACGAGGCAAACAGGTTCAAATTTGAGGTAAACCGAACGCCACGAAAGCTGACGTTTTCGTGTTTCCGGAGTTGCTGTAAACTGCGACAACGACAGCCCTCGGTGTGGACAGGAAATGCGGATGGTTTGCAGACAAGAAAGTGAGTTTTGTTCCTGATTTTTCTGCTTTGCTTGAATTATGAAAGTTTGTGATGAGCTGCTTTTGAATGAGGACTTGTTTGTAATAAGTTAAAAGTAAATATAATATACCTGCAAGGCTATTTATATTTGCTGGACGCTATGCACTCGCGAAAATATCTACAGAAGTACAGAGTTAAGTTGATTCTTAAACTGTGATAGTTTCTCCAAATTAACAGTTCTGCTGTGAATATTACTAATTGTTGAACAGATCATATTTTCAAGGCAACATTTAAGTGCCCAGGTATCCTAATGTAACAATCTTCCGCTAAAGCACGAAGTTTTCTAAACAAATTTAAGGTTGAAAAAGGAGTTGGTCAAAGTAAACGAAAGGCGTAAACACTTCCCAAGAAAACATCAAGTTGTTGGGATTTCTCACCAACCGTCAAAAATTCGAAGCACAACATTTCCTTTTTTCTCATCACAACAATCTCAAAGCCTCGCGAAACTAACAACAAACATGCACGTGCCTATGGACGGTATTTAACCATACAATGAAGATGTATCTGCGATAGGAAAATGTGCCTTAAATGTTAATTGTCTTAAAATTCCACAAGTTCCATAACCACCCACCCCCACCCAGCTGCACAATTGCTTTTTACGACACATAAATCAAAATTTACCTTACCAGCTAAATCCAATTATGAACCACCGCCCCCTCGTAAAGGGAGGCAAAAATGTGCACTCCCTTGTCTATCACATGGATCGGCCATGTCTGTGTCTTCTTCAGGTCCTGTGCTTTTGTAACCTATAGAACGGATAACAACCGGTTGTCCTCCTGACAACAACGTGTTTTGGCGCTTATTCCACGTAATCCAAATAAATTCGCCTCGTTCAGCAAACGGGAACTGTTATTTTTTTCCTTTGTAAGGGACGACACAGTCACGTGTTCAAACATACAGCACTATTTACCTCGGGGCCGGTTTAGTAGACCGGTTGCTCGGTTGGCCGACACCGGGAACCGATTCAGCTAAAAATAATTTACAATCAAATAATACACACAATCCACCCGCGCCACCTTGGTTTCCCGGAATTCTGGATGAACTTTTCCGAACCGTGATCTGTCGTCATTGTTGGGGAAAAGTTTTTCCGCAGCTGAAAGTTGGTGTCTTATGAAATTGAAGTGGCGAAGGACAGTGTGGAAAGAAGTCAAAATCTCACGTTGCAATGCAGTGGTCCTATCTGCCGAGGACTTCATTTGGAGTGGATAAATCTGGTTGCAGTTGTCTGTTGTGCGGTTTGCCTGGTAGTTTGCATGCCTAACTAAGACTGTGATGGGTGGTGTGCCATGTGCCAGCCACGAATCGAATAAGGATTATCAACTCGTGTTTGTTATACTTTTTTTTCCGTATCAATGCAGCACAACGTGAGTCCTTATTTCAAGAGCTTATTTACCGAGCAGCGTAGAGCAAAGAGTATGGACGTGTGGCACGGATTCGAAAGGAAATATCGTATGTTGATGGCTAATTTTACTGCAACGTGACATAGCTCCTGATGGGTCATTTTTATGCAAACAAATATGAATCATGAAATGGGTGCCAAGTTTGATTCTTTACAGCAGCAACCGGCAAAAAATAATGCAATGTGTTGTGAGGGTCAAGGTGTTCCTTAGAGTGGTCGGAAAGTCATATGATGCCTTGAAACATTTATTTTCGCAAAATAGCTTTCTTGTTTCGTAACAGGGATTTTGTACACAGAACAAAATGTACAGCATGACCATTCATTTTGCTTTTTATGGATTATAACACCTTTTGTAAAATGCATGAAATGAATTTCGTGGAAGTCCAATCACTGTTTCTCTTATCGTACCATGCAAGATGACTGCTGGCGGGGCAATAAGTTTATCCATCCTGAAATAAAAATCAACCACGGATCCCGTATCAGCATCTTCCAAAAATGCAGGTTCGAATCTCATGTCGGCAACATTTAAAAACGATGAACAACGCTATGTAGTTACGCTTTTTTTGTCAATTACATTTGGAGTCGATAAAGTAAAGGGTGCTCTGAACAAAATTTGGTCAAACAGTAATGTGTGTGAGTCGATCCAAATTTATATTAATAAGACAAATTCTTGTTCTTTTTCAAGATCAGTTAATACAAAATACAGGAAAAAGATACAGCTAAGCTTCCATTTGACCGAATGCAAATTGCCGGGTCTATCTTTTTTAACACCTGCCATAAGATTTTGTATAGTCTCCTTGTCCACTTTATTCGCCGCAGAACGCCAGTTTGCCTTGAACTATTTCTCGCTCACAGCAGCTTTTTGAGTCTTCTTAAGGTTCCGCTTGAGGATGACCCAATATTGTTCGACTGGATGCGGAGCTGCTGGCGTGTTGGGAGGGTTCTCGTCCTTGGGCACCACTTGAACTTGTTGGCAGCGTAATGGCCTTTTTCCGCAATGGCAAGATGCCTAATCTCTGGCAAAATAGAACGGAACAATTGTGTCGCTTCAGGCAAGGCAGTAGACGATTTTGAAGGCACTCGCTCAGATAAATTTCCTGGTTGACGGTTCCGGTCGCAATATAAGCTTAGCTCTTCAAGTCACAGGTACAGATGGATTGACACACCAGACATTTCTTCGCGAACATTGACAATTTGATGGGTTTGAAAATATATGCCACCGTTCACCGTCCAGTTGCCGTATATACACTGACAGGCAAAATAAAGTGCCCACCTCATCGTTTTTTTTCAATTTCTCTCATTGACTTGGTTCAAATTAAAGAAGACACACTGTATTTTTTGTTATCTTATTTTTTATATTCTTTTTAAGTTTCCACTTATGGAATACTGAAAAAAGGAGTTTACTTAAGAAAAAAAATCAATTTGTGTTGAGAAAAAAACAGTGACAAAATAAAGTACCCTTCAAAAATCGATATGTTTTCGATAAGTTTCCATTGGAGAGACACCTCGATTGTTTATGTTTTGATATTTTGACATGTTTTGAAGCAAACGGCTACAACACTGGTTGCATTTATGTATACCGATGATCGCCTTCGAGTTCAATTGAAAAAATGGAGAACATGAGTGCCTTCGAAAGCAATTCCTTGTGTATCCGAAAATTGGTCGTTCGTGATGTGCAAAACAGCGAATCGCACCGGGCTGTCGCTAAAAAGTACAGTATCAGTAAAGGCAGCGGTTGGCAAAATTCTTCTGAAGCTTAAAACGTTTGGATCAGTGGTGGATCGCCCTGGCAGAGGCAGGAAGCGGAGAAACGGATGCGAGAACGGACACCAAGATCATGCGCGAAGTCAGAAGAACCCGAAGGTAACTGTCCGCGAGATCCAGGAAACCCTTCAGTTATCAGTTTCCGGTCGAACTGTTCGTCGCCGTCTCGTAGCACAGGGGTTGAATAGCAAACTTGCCCGGAAGCGCCCATTTATCAGCAAGGCAAACAAAGCCGAACGGCTTAAGTTTGCTAGGAGCATGCTGATAAGCCCCTAGAGTTCTGGAAAACGGTTCTCTGGACGGACGAATCAAATTCGAGCTGTTTAACCGAAAGCAGTGGGTTCGTGTTTGGTGCAGATCGGGAGAGGACTTCAGGAGCGCCACATCCAAGGCACGATGAAGCATGGAGGAGGAAATGTTGATGGTCTGGGAGTGTTTTTCGTGGGTGGAGTAGGAAGCATTGTGAAAATCGACGGGATAATGACGGCAGATTCTTACATCAACATCCTGCGAGAAAATCTGGAGGTTTCGCTGATCCAGACGGGCCTTGAAAGAGAAGTTCGTATTCCAGCAGGACAACGACCCGAAGCATACTGCAAAGAAGACCAAGTCTTTCTTCCGGTCCTGTCGGATCAAACCGCATGAATGGCCTCACACAAGCCCAGACCTCAATCCCATCGAGAATTTGTGGGCGATTCTCTGATTCCAGGGTTGACAAAACTGGTATTACCAACAAAATACCTATTTTGAAGCCTGGAGCCGCCTGGGAAGAGCTAGATCCACAGCACCTAAAGAACCTGGTCGAGAGCATGTCGAAGCGCCTCAGGAGGTCCTGAAAGCCAAAGGAGGACACACCAATTATTGAAATGCTTTTATTTTACCCAATTTATGTTTTCTGTAGCCTAAATGAAGTGGGCACTTTATTTTGTCACTGTTTTTTTCAACACAAATTGATTTTTTCTTTAGAGTAAAACTCCTTTTTTTTGCAGTATTCCATAAGTGAAACTTAAAAGAATATAAAAAATAAGATAAAAAAAAATACAGTGTATTTCTTAATTTAAACCATAATTAGAGAAATTGAAAAACAATGAAGGTGGGCACTTTATTTTGCCTATCAGTTGGTACATTAACGTCCAGGCAGCTGTTGACAGTCTGCCTTGACGTTAGTTGTATCGTCCTGTACCACGCAATCAAACTTCGTCAGCATCGTTGTTTACAACTTTCGCGACCGTGCTTTGGCCGACGTGTTTTGTTTATCGTCGCGATTTGGAGTCACCACTTTCTTGTAAGTCGACAGTCCAGCTCGTTTTTTATCTCTATCCACGGATTAAGGTGCCACTCCCAGCTACTTTGCTACATCTCGGACGGAGAGGTTGGGGTTTCGCTCGAAATAGCGGGCAACTCCTTTTGTCTTCGCTGTGGCCTCCGGCTTTCGGTTTTCCCCGATTCAGCTTTCCTGGCTGTCGAAAATCGTTCGTCGAACACTTATAATACGTTGGTCACAGTTTATTTAACCACATTCAACAATTTCGCCAACTTGGCGTGAGAGTAGTTTAGATTTTCGCCATGCACGTGCAAAATTTTGATGCGTTGCTTCTCTTCCTTCGACGACATTTTGATAACTGAAGTGCGAATCCGAAAATCAAAATAAAGGCTTGATGCTCCACGCACACATCTTCAAAATGAGGGGTGTGCAAAATTTCTTAATGCACGATGAAAGGAAATGCGTCGATTTTGAGTCGACCAAGTTTTGTTCGAAACACCCTTTAAGTCTGTCAGTCCTTCATGCAACCACCAGAGAGACGTTTCTTTTTAATTCATTACAAAATGTTCGTAGCTCTTAGTATTGTTTTCGTACAATGCACGAATGTTTTTTTTGTGTTGAGGTAGCTTCATACATAGTACAAATCAGTTTCGTTGCAGATAACAACGAATAGATTTGTTAGTTTTACCTTCTACTTTGTAATAAAAACTTAAATAAATTTTCAGTGTTGTACCTGTAATCCTAGTAACATACCGTTATTGAAAAAAAATGGTGTAAAATAAAATCCTTCGATTTCCCGATAAAACAGGCATCCAAGATAATATAAACTACTGCTGTGTACAGATTAGAATTTTAGCAGACACAATATACTTGTAACCGTTCTGTTACAATGAATGAAAGGCGATTTTTTTTTTAATGTGCATCATGTGATCGAGCAGTCAGGTAAATTTACCAAACAGTAGCGGTGAAACGCACTTGCCAGACCCGTCTCGAATAAACTAAAACATCTACAGCAGACATATAGTTAAAAGAGACTTTGATATAATGAATCACAAATGAATCACTGGGTAGGCGGCCGTCGTAGAATTAATCATTGGGCAGACATCATGGCCATGCTTAACGGTCAAGGGCCGGAAAAAAACGAGCAAAGCCATAGGAAAATTGTGATACGAAGTCACGGGTGATGAGCTGAAAGTTACTTGGATGCTCGGTGAACAGGGATCGGGCAGACCAGAGGTGTTCAGTTTAACGCAATTATACGTTTGAAGTTACGCTGATTTAGGAACTATTCTGTCCGTTTGGTTAAAACCTATTTTGACCTCTAGTCAAGGACCGCCAGTGCAAGCTACGGTGGAGGAGAGGCTTTCAAGTCATCGACACCAAATTGTAAAACCCACATTTCTCTGGCTTCGTGCCATAAGTGCAAACATCAATCAGGACATCAATTTTTGGCAAAGGCCCTAAACGCCAAGGAGAGAGCCTCTCTCTGGTTTGACAGAGGGCGGCCTCGCCGTCGTCGACCAGCTTCGTTAGGAGGAAGCGCCTGTGCCTCGTATCCGGCTTCACAACCACTATACCAGCCCGTCTACAAACCAGCGAACGAACCGCCATCGCACTACAGCCTACAAACCGTAGACGCGCCAGTCTGACCGCCATCACGATGTACTCTACGGAACACCAGCCGGTAGTGCCGCGACCATCTTGCCGAAGGTTGACCTTTGTTCGTCTGCCATCACCGGAACCTTTATGGCACCTCAACGCGAGGCACCTCACAAGACGGGATTCATCGTAGTCACCGTAGTCACTGTAGTCACGTAGTCGTCGTTGTCTTCGTAATTTTTGAAGTTACGTCCTACATCTACTCCACGCGGACTACAGCAGATAACAAACAATGTTTGAGGCTTATTAGTTCTGCTGTAATTAGTTTAATTTCAAAGCTTGAGTGCTCATTGGTCCGCGAAGGCCCTCCCGTTTGTCTGGTAGTGCACCAACCCTTGTGAGCCCTGTTCTCAAGAGTCTCGTGCTGCTGAGTGGTTGTCGGGTGAAACATAAGTTTCATACTAAGTGATTCGTCTCTTATGAAACAACGGATATAATTTGCTAGACTTCCAGCAACCGAAAATGCTCTCTATGGTTCAACTGAAGTTGAACGAATGGCTTCCCGCGCAGGAACGAATACAGTTATCAAAGTATTCGTTCACTGCTCGGGAAGGCTTCATTCGTCACATTCGCTCACAGGTCTTTTAGAGCTCAGTATCAAGTTGTCCCACAATGCTATGCAAATACCAAATTGAGGTTAGACAATACCACAATAGTACCTCTCAAGTATTCTCAGGTGTCCAAAATAACAAGTGTTGAGATTGTTTCTTTGGCTTTCAGTCTTTTATGTAGGGGAAACAGATATTGTTTTCTATTTTCCGACGTTTCGACCATTCCCCTCGTTTAATTCTAAACCAAAGCAAGCGTAAACAACGATATTGTTTGCAATTTTTGGAATTCTTTCATACAATAGATGCGATTTAGGCGATATCGAGCTTTAATTTACACTATAACACCATTTCCCTATAACATCATTTTTCACAGAAGGCTTCCGGAACATCTTCACGACGGTGCGAACTTTCTTAATAGTTGATTCAGTATCTGGTGATTTCTTCTGATACAGATCGCTTGTTAGCGCTAAGTGTACATCGTGTACCTTTAGCATTAGAAATGGTCCATCTGTTGTCACTGTCATTAAGGATTGTATCGAAAATAAACTGGCAACGCTCACACATCCAAGCGTTAAACTATTGGTCTGAGCTAACCAATATTCAACAAGGTCACCTGTCAACTACTAGATCAGCTCCTGAACTTTCGGACAACAGTGATCGTTTACGAGATGCCGCAAAAAGGTGTTAACATTTAAGTGGTGGATACGTGGCTTCATGAGAAGGATTTCGATGAACAAAATAGCGGGACGTTTCGGGATTCAATGATACTCGTTCAATGAGCTGCCAAAAAGAGGCAAAAAACCAGATCTGACCCACAATTTGATCGGAAAGTAGTCAGCCTCATCCTTTTGAACAGATCCATGTCGATTCGTGATTTCGCCAAAAAGGCTGGTGCCTCCGTCGGAATAGTGCAAAGCATCACGACGTTCCACAACCTGAAGACATATAAGAACCAGAAAATAGCAAAACAAAGTGCTGAGTAAAAATCCAGGGCAAAAACCAGAGCCAGAAATTTATCTTGCCGACTTGTGCACGACCATCTGCCTGCGTTTTAATCGGTGATGAATCATACATGAAATAACGCTTCTAGGCTGACATCAATGTATCCCATGGATGTAAAATATCATTAATAAAATACAACAATAACATCTTCTAGGACCACAATTTATCACCAAGTTCGTCGACGAAGTTGTGAGCATCTCTGAAAAGTCTACCGCGGTCGAGAAATTCGGCCAGAAGATTCTCTCCTTTGGTTTGACCTGATTTGGCGTTACGCCACACCTCGTAGATGAAGCTACGATGAGGAATAATTCGTTGATGGCATTGCATATCACCATGGAATGAAACCAGTTACTGATACGTTTCTACAGGCATTAATCTTCACGAAGACACTCGTCGATAGTTCACCTGACCACGTCCATGCAAATGATGGAGATAGGGAAAATTTGAGATCAACTTTTTTTTTTTTTTTTTTTTATAATCCATTTATTTGACAAGGCTCAAATGCGTTAGTTTATGGAGCCGTTATTCTGTGTACATTTAAATTTAGCTTTCATTAATAATGTTAGTTGGATTTGGCTGAATACTCGCGGCTTGCTCGAGGTTAAGGAATACAATATTTGAATGTTGATACTTGGAAAAGGATTGAGGGCAAGGAACGAAGGGAGAGAACTGTTATTGCTGTAGCTGTAGCACTGTAGGAAGTGCTCTGGATCTCGGAGTGTAAACGAGCTGAAAAGAGACACAAAAGGGGGTTAAGGAGGGGAGGGGCGACAAAAGGGGAACCACGATGAGGGGGAAGAATTGAAAAAGTACAAGACCAAACGCAACTCAATTTTCAAAGCGATCCGTTTTAGAAAATCGTAGATTAATTTCATGTATTCGAGATCGCGGCAGGCCAGAACGTCTCTAATTGGTTTAGCAGGTTGTTTTCCCTCGGCCCTGAGGGAATTACATAAGTCGGATCTCGCCACATGATATAAGGTGCATGACCAGACAAACATGCTCGATGTCGTGATAACTGTTACCACAGGCACACAAACTGCTATCTGTGAGCTCAATCCTATAGAGATGCGCGTTTAAGGAACAATGGTTGGACATGAGCCTTGACATTACGCGGATAAAATCGCGGCTCATGTTCAACCCTTGAACCATGATTTTCTCGAAACCTGTGGGAGAATAGAATGTAGCCATCTTCCCAGATCATCGTCATTCCACTTTTGTTGCCAGTTGATGAGAACTTGCTGACGAGCAATTGTAAAATTCATTGAAGGCGATTTGTCGCTCGCAAATATCGCCTTCCATAGCGCCCACCTTAGCCAGTGAGTCCGCTTTCATTACCCGGCATAGAGCAATGAGAAGGACCCATGCTAAAGTGATATTGTGTGAGCTGCTGGATAAAGCACTCCGCGACGACCGTATTTCACGCAGGAAATACGTCGAGTACTTCATCGGTTTGATTGAACGAATAGCCTCCAGAGAACTTAGGCCATCCGAAAATATGAAATAATGACCAGGGGGAAGTGAGGCGATCCGTTTCAATGCGTACGATATAGCTGCAAGTTCCGCAAACGTATATCGAACAAGGATTCTGAGCTTGTATGAGGCGCTATGAAGATCGTTGAATACACCAAATCCAGTGGACGCATTGATTTTTGACTCCATCTGTGTAAAACTTCATCTCTGATGTAACGCGGCGGTACTTGCTCGCGAAAACCGAAGGTACAATTGTCGAACGATGGGGCTCTGAAATTCCTGAATTTCCTGTCTCATCGTAAGATCGAGTCTCACAGACGAGCAAAAAGGGTCAGGAAAATCCGTCCGATTGGGATTGAACGAGGATGGGCTAATCTCTCAGAGTCATGTACCATAGTACAAGCTCATGAATCGTGTTTGAGGATTTCGCTCAAGCAACTTTTCAAAGTTTTCGATACCAATGGGTTCAATATTTCCGCAACGGATGAGAAACCGGAACGACAATTCCGCGAAACGATCGGTTAACGGAAGTATTCGGCGAGTACTTCAAGGCTCATAGTATGCGTCGAGTGCATACAGCCCAGAGCGATTCGAAGGCAACGGTATTGAATCCGTTGTAGCTTCAAGATGTGTGTGTTGGCTGCCGATTGGAAACAAAAGCTACCATATTCCAAGACCGACAGGATGGTAGTTTGATATAACCTTATAAGATCTCCCGGATCGGCGCCCCACCAAGTGCCGGTGATGACCGGAAAAAATTGGTTCTTTGTTGGCACTTTTGCTTTTAGATACGCAACATGCTTTCCCGGCGTATTTGAATCGAACCAGATACCTAAATACTTGAAAGACATAATATGAGGGATTGTTTTACCCGTGAGTTGAAGCTGGAACTGTGCTGGAAAATGCTTCCTAGAAAATAACCATCTCAGTTTTTCTCAGGAGAAAAATCGATACTTAGCTTCATTGCCCAAGAAGACAAACTGTCTAGGTATCTTGCAATGGTTTTTGCAGGTACGATGCATTAGGTCCAATAACGGAGATCACGCCGTCATCTGCAAGCTGCTCTTAGCGTGCAATTTTCAGCAAGACATTCATCAATGTCTTGGACATAGAAGTTGTACAGAAGGGGGCTTAAACATGAGCCCTGAGGGAGACCCAGTATGTAGCTAAGTCGTGATGTTGTCGAGTTTCCATGAGAAAACTCATATTTTTCTCGGACAACAAATTGTTCAAAAGTTGTTTAAAATTAGAAAGCTCCACTAGCGTGGAGTTTGTCCGAAAGCGACTTCGATGCATACAGAATCAAAGCCCTTTGATGTCCAAGAAAACCGAACCCATTTGCTTTTTTTCAGCAAAGGCTAGTTGAATTTCAGTTGAAAGCAACGCCGCGCAGGCAGTCGTTCGTTCCTTGCCTTTGCGGAAACCAAATTGCGTATCTGATAGAAAAGTCATTCGTCTCAACCCACTTGTCCAGACGAAGAAGAATCATTTTCTCCACTAACTTCCCGAATGCACGATAGCATGGCGATGGGACGGTACGAGTTATAGTCTGGCGCGGGTTTACCGGGTTTCTGAATGGCAATTACTCTCACTTGCCTCCACCATCCGAACAACGTTGAGCTCCAGAAACTGATTGAACAAGTTCAACAAGCGCTCTTCGCGACGTCTGGGAGGTGTTTGCACAGTTGAACTTTATTCTATCCATTCCCGGAGCTGAGTTGTTACAAGACAGAAGGGCAATTGAAAATTTCTACCATTGAAATGAGAGTCCATTTCATTCTTTTTCGACGGAGCATCGCGATCGTTTTTTTCGAAACGGTACAAAATCAGGACAAACTTTGCGCGCAAAATCATAAATCCATCTGTTAGAGTACTCGCGTGTCTTCGTTGACCGACGATACCACGTTCCGCATTCTCTTCCGACATTCCAGAGTGTTTTCATGGAAGTTTCGCGTTAACCCTTCGACGAACCGACGCCAATAACCGCGCTTTTTTGGCTTTGATCAAGCTCTTGAACGTTTTCCAGGCCCATAAACCGCTCGTAATATTCGACCGAACCGTGTTTACGAAATAGTTTATACGCAGAGGACTTCTCATTATTCGCGTCGGAACATTCTTTATCCCACCACACCGTGGGAGGACGTTTACGAGTGGTTACACCGGGAACAGGCTTCGTTTGTGCTTGAAGTGCGCAATCGATGATAAGACGCGACAGAAAGGAGTACTCTTCCAGCGGAAGGAGAGTCTCAACCGAATCAACTCTTCAAGGATCGCGTTCGCGTACTTCTTCCAGTCGATGTTTTTCGTAAGATCGTAGGTGATGTTAATTGGTCGTTGCGTCGATGAACCGTTGGAAATCGAGATTTTGATGGGTAAATGATCACTACCGTAGGGGTCCTGGATTACTTCCCACGAGCAATCCAACGATAGTGTGTTCGAACAAAGTGACAAATCTAGTCTGCTCTCTTTAGCTGGAGGTTTGCCACGCGTGTTACTTCTCCAGTGTTAATGATGGTCATATTGAAATTGTCGCAAAGGTCGTAAATTATACTTGAGCGGTGGTCGTCGTATAGCTCCCCATCCTGTACCGTGCGAATTGAAATCCCCTAAAATCAGCCGAGGCTCAGGTATTACCGAGCAGATATCCGATAGAGCCTTCGTCGAGAGACGGCCGTTTTCGGAGGGATGTATACCGAGACAATACTGAGGCTTTTGCCTCGAATATTCACCTGGCATGCGACAATTTCTGATTCCCGATACTGATGGCAAATCGATCCTATAAAAGCGAGGAAGCTGCCGACTCCCAAAAGCACACCTCCATACGAATCTGTCCGATCGAGCCGGATAATGTCTGAAATCCTTAAGGGGTAGAATAACGGTTGGAGAAAGCCATGTTTCGCCTACGAGCAAATGCGTCACATTGTAAGTCGTTCAATAAAACTTTCAAAACATCAAGTTTTTGGAAAATGCTTCTACAGTTCCACTGTAGAATAGATATCATATCCTCCTTTGGTAAATTAGCCATCGAGGGATACGAATGAACCAAGCAAAGGCCACTTAGAAGCTAATCGCTTCAAAAGTGTTTTGAGGATTGGAACATCATACTAATGATGTTCCGAAGAGGGTCAGAGATGTTGAACACATCAAGAATGTTATCCACAATGCCAGAAAGTGTGAACATGGCGCCACTCTGTTCTGGTTTTGAAACTGGGACATCTGGGGTTTTAGATGAACCTGGAAGTCGGAAAGTCCTTTCAAGATCGAAAGACTTGAATCCCGCGGAGAGGCTTTCGGGCATTTCCGGCGACTCTGGAGTTTTCCAAGGAGGCTTGGGAGTCGACACGAGTTGTTTTGTCATTGAAGCGGAACATTTTTCGCCTATTCCAGAGGCACCTTTGAAAACGAAATGACTTCCCTCACCAACCTCTGTGTCAGAGTCGTCCTCATCAACTGGGAGAAGGTTGAACTGGTTGTTGTTGTTGCTGCTTGGATGATACTGGGAGGAGGGTTAAAGTCTTCAAGATCTCTGCAAAGGAACGCTGAGAGCGAGCCTTCAGAGACTGTTTGATGCTTTTTCTCCTTGCTCTTTGTACCTCGGACAGTCGGCAAGAGCATGCAGAGTTCCTGAACAATAAACGCATTTCGGGGAGTAGAACAGGACCCTCCGTATGCTTTTCCACACCGGTCGCAGCGTGGCTTGTTGCCACAGAAGTCGGCCGTGTGACCGAGTTGTTTGCACTTGTGCAGTGCATTACCTTCGGTACAAACAATCGCACAGGAATTCGAACCCTCCCAATTTTGACGTAATCTGGAAGTGCCGACCCGGAGAAGGTCACACGAAAGGAGTCGGACGGCGTGTACGTTTTTTTCGTACCAACAATGTTCGTGGAATGCATTTGGATGCAATCCAGAATTTTTACTGAAGGGAGATTGGGGTTCTTGAAGACACCAACCCTGCTGTTAAGGAAAGCATCGTGACTCATGCTCGCCTCTGTTGACCACCCCTCTACTTCCACGTCGCGACAGGGTATATACCCTATACTCTAGGGTAAAACTCACAGGCAACAATCCTCGTTCGCCCGTCTACGGTCACCAACAGTGACGCGTAGCTTGTCTTGCCGCACCTTTAAAATATCGGTCACGGACGAGAAATGCTTGAATAGATCTTTTGGATCTGATTCACATTCAAAGCGTTTCTGTTTGGGCCGGAAAAACAACCCATGGACCTTTCGAGTCGTCCGGTATACCTTATGGCGGAGGCAGCAGTAGATTGTGAGTCATTTGGAGTGAGGCTCGGGGCGGGGAAGTGGAGGGGATGGTGGAAGTTTGATCTTCGGGATTGCTCCGGATTTCTTTCTTGACGAAAATGTTTTCATTTCCACATCAGATGGCTCGTCGTCAGTGGAATCGGGAAACGAACCCTCCGCCATCACTGATATTATCCAGACAGCGCAGCAGCCACCACAACAGATTTCGAAAAACACTCACCTATGCGAGGCAAAAAACACAAACACACAAAAGACAAAGAAAACGGGATTGAGAGAGAAAAAACTCTTTGTTGGGTAGGGCAGGAAGGGCAAAACTGACGAAAGTCAAGGGGAAACAATGGGCAAAAATTTATTGTTACTTAACGGGTTTCATCGATGCAGCTCACACCGCGTGTAATGGGAACGTTGATTCTCGCTGATGTGGTGGTGATCGATGCTGATTACTCAGAGGACTGATGAATCGGTGTGATGAATACGATTGATCGACGAACCAACCGTCGGACTCGCCGGGATGGCTGCTTCCGCGAAGAGCGCTGTTTTCTAGATGTGCGACTAACTCAACACTGGTTCACTTGCTACAATTTACTTTTCGGGAATAGAAAGATTAAAACCCGATCGATACGGGAAAAAAAAACACTTTCCGAAACCGTCTCGCAAACGCAGAGGAAACACGACTTATACGGGCAACGCTCGACAGTGGAATGAGATCAACTTAAGAAGACACGGGGAATCCACGTAGCCTTCATGAAATATCAAAGGAAAGGGGAAATGAGCAGTCGGAGAGAAGAGTTAAAAAGATTGCCCTGGTATACAGGGTTAAAAAAAGTCATTTTTTGCGTGACGTGATTAATTATTTTTATTATTTTTTTTATTTATTATTATTATACTTCATCTGACTATCCGTCTTAATGAATATTAAATATTGATGGGGAAAGCCCGTGAGCAAGGCGCAAAAACCCCATATCTTCTAATTACATATACATGGAGAACACAAAACTTCTTAAAAGCATACATAACACAAAATAAATTAATAACATGAAAATTCTAATTCGTGGTCTAGTAATAAAAGTAATTATCCTCAGCACATAAGTCAGGTCTCGTCAAGTCCTCGTCGAACATCCGCCAAAAATTCCGAAAGTCTTCGCTTAAATGTTTCCAACAGATGCATTGAAGTCGAACAGCAAGTACACCTGGTTGAATGTAGCCGAGTATCAAAGCGGATGGGATCGTGCTGACCATACAAAGCATTGCGAGATTCAAGCATCAAAAATCACGTTGGCGAAGTATTCGTTCTGGGGCGTATATATTCAGCTGTCAAGGATCCTCGGTGAGTCCATATCGCCAAAAGAATCTTGGCTACCAAAACAGATTGCGCAGTACTCCTTTTTTCCAAGCGTTTCTATGCCTAGGGCAATCTCGCATCGGTCTCGTAGTGCGGTAAATTGAGCGGATTTTGCCATGGGAGATCCCGCAGAGCATACCTGACGAATTTCCGTTGATTGATTCAACCTAGCAATCCAGATCGATTGATAGGGACACCAAACCACAGCATTGATTCCAGGGATCGACCGCACAAGAGCACAATAACAGGATCGAAAGCATAGGGGTCACGAAATTCATTTGCTATTTTGAAGATGAATCCCAGCTGTCGGTTTGATCTGAGATAATATCGTCATAGTGTGATCGAAAGGTAAGAGCTGGGTCAAGGATAACTCCCAAATCCTGTACTTGACGAACATGTTCTAAAGGCTGACCGTCGATGATGTAATCAAAAACAATAGGCTCATGTTTTCTGTGGAACGAGATGACGTTGCACTTGTGAATGCTTAGTGTAAGCATGTTTCTAGAACACCATTCACAAAAACAGTTCTACATAATGTTGTAGTGTAAGGCAGTCTTGAACGTTTGTCACAACCATATAAATTTTTACGTCGTCAGCATAAAATAATCAGCAAGCTGGTGCAGCACTGAAGAGAGTTCATTGATGAAAATGTTAAATAGTAGAGGCCCCAGGTTGCTTCCTTGTGGCACACCTGATAAATTAGTAAACGGTTCAGAGGATTTAT
>JASCZW010011320.1:0-32488 GCA_034211315.2 Aedes japonicus | reverse complement strand
CGATCGCTTTTCACCGAACTGCAACACAATTTGTACTTGCACTTGCATGGTCAGTCAGGTCGGGTAGCGTTCATGTGGTTTCTGCACGTTTTAGTAGAAATCTTCACTATTTTACTTAGCTTTTTATCCAGTTCTCACTGTCACGGTCCGCCATGAGGCAGAATCGGACTTCGGATATTCAAATAGACGTATGCCGTGCTTTAGGTGTGAACTAGGAATGAATTTATTTTACTGATTTGGTAAAAGGAGAGCTAGGTAGGAATGCGGCATGAGCGAAGCGAATGAATTTGGAGAAACATTGGTGACAATGTTTGTGAAATAGATTTTATTGTTAGCGCACATGCGGTAACGCTTACGAAGGTTTCAAAATAAGGAAAGCGGAAAAGGTTTAATTGCTGACTGTGAGGTCTCAGTTTGGGTCATAAACTATGTCATACAATCTAGGACACAGAAGGAGAATGATGAAATAAAATATGAATTTACATTCAATTGTGCTTGACACATGTTAGCCATGTGTACATTATTGGATGCTATTAGAAAGGACATGGGTAATCTGGGAACGTAGTATTTCTACTACAATCCTATTGTGGGACATATGCCAACTTGTTCCTGGAACGGCCATTCTGTAACAGGTTCCCGTGGGGACTCGAGTGGCCATGAACATTTTCAGTAGAAACCCCTGGCAATATGGGTATCAAAATTCATGAAATTTCGCCAGAAGGCTATTTTTCAACGTTTAATGGCCATATGATGATTTGTTCTCGGTCCGGTCAATCCGGAACAGGTTCCCGTGGGGCCTCGAGTGGCCATAAACATTTTCAGTAAAAAACCCTGTCAATATGGGTATCAAAATTCATGAAATTTCGCCAGTACGATATTACTCAACGTTTAGTGGCAATCTTATGATTTGTCCTTGGACCGGTTTTTCCGGAACAGGTTCCCATAGGGCCTCGAGTGGCCATGAACATTTTAGTAGAAACCCCTGGCAATATGGGTATCAAAATTCATGAAATTTCGCTAGTAGGATATTTCTTAACGTTTAGTGGCCATATGATGATTTGGTCTCGGTCCGGTCAATCCGGAACAGGTTCCCGTGGGGCCTCGAGTGGCCATGAACATTTTCAGTAAAAAACCCTGTCAATATGGGTATCAAAATTCATGAAATTTTGCTAGTAAGATATTTTTCAACGTTTAGTGGCAATCTGATTATTTGTCCTCAGACCGGTTTTTCCGGAACAGGTTCCCGTAGGGCCTCGAGTGGCCATCAACATTTCCAGTAGAAACCCCTGGCAATATGGGTATCAAAATTCATGAAATTTCGTCAGTAGGCTATTTCTCAACGTTTAGTGGCCATATGATGATTTGTTCTCGGACCGGTTTTTCCGGAACAGGTTCCCGTAGGGCCTCGAGTGGCCATGAAAATTTTCAGTAGAAACCCCTGGCAATATGGATATCAAAATTCATGATATTTCGCCAGTAGGCTATTTCTCAACGTTTAGTGGCCATATGATGATTTGTTCTCGGTCCGGTCAATCTGGAACAGGTTTCCGTGGGGACTCGAGTGGCCATGAACATTTTCAGTAAATAACCCTGTCAATATGGGTTTCAAAATTCATGAAATTTCGCTAGTAAGATATTACTCAACGTTTAGCGGCAATCTGATGATTTGTCCTCAGACCGGTATTTCCGGAACAGGTTCCCATGTGCCTAGAGTGGCCATAAACATTTTTGACACCCATAGGAAATCTCCATGGAATTTCTTATCGTTTAGTGGCCATAGATGATTTGTTTTCGGTCCAGTCATGGAACAGGTTCCATAGGGCTTCGAGTGGCCATGAACATTTTTAGTAAACCTGTCAATAGGTATCAAAATTCATGAAATTTCTTCAGTAGGATATTTCTCAACGTTTTGGTGGCTCTCTGATGATTTGTCCTAAGCTTTGTCAATCCGGAACAGGTTTTTGTCAGGTCTCGAGTGGTTATGAACATTTTAAGAAGGAAACCTTGACAATGTGGTTATCAAAATTCCAACGTTTCTCAACGTGTTGTGGCCAGGTTTGTTCATGGCCACTCGAGGCATCACGGGAATTTGTTTCCAAATGAATGTTCCGAGGACAAATCATCAGATGCCAATAAATGTTGAGAAATAGCTTTCCGGTAAAATTTCATGAATTTTGAAGCCCATATTGTCAAGGTTTCCTTCTAAACATGAACATGGCCAGTTGAAGCCAAACGGAAACCTGTTCCGGTTATACATATCCGAGGACAAATCTTCAGATTGCCACTAAACGTTGAGGAATACACTTGATATTGTTCTTTCCTTGTATTCTCCCATACGCGGGGTAACGATCTGTGATGATGTTGTTTTTGAGAAGGAAATAATTTCTCATCACCATGAGGCTCTAGGAGTAGACAGCATTTTTTTTTTTTGCTAGAACAAAGTTGTGAAGAGAAAGTATTGATAGTTCCGTTAGCTCACGGCAGGCTGTGAAAATTGAATAGAAGTAGTTTGAAATTGAGCGGAGGGCATTGTAAGGTGGTATTCCGGAAACAGGAAACACAGACTTTTGCCTGTGTTTCCTGTTTTCAGAATACTACCTTACAATGCCCTCGCAATTTCAAACTACTTCTATTCAATTTTCACAGCCTGCCATGAGCTAACAGAACTATCAATACTTTCTCTTCACAACTTTGTTCTAGCAAAAAAAAATGCTGTCTACTCCTAGAGCCTCATGGTTGAGGAATAGCCTACTGAAGAAATTTCATGAATTTTGATACCCATATTGAAAGCGGTTTCTACTGAAAATGTTCATGGCCAATCGAGGCCTCATGGGAACCTGTTCCGGATTGACAAGTCCGAAGACAAATCATCAGATAGCTACAAATGTTGAGAAATATCCTACTGGAGAAATTTCATGAATTTTGACCACCCATATTGCCAGGGGTTTCTACTGAAAATGTTCACTGGCCACTCGAGGTCACTATGAAAACCTGTTCCCGGATTGACCCGGTCGAAGGACAAATGATCAGATAGCTACAAAATGTTGAGAAATATCCTACTGGAGAAATTTCATGAATTTTGATACCCATATTGCCAGGGTTTTCTACTGAAAATGTTCATGGCCACTCGAGGCCCCACGGGAAACTCTGTTTCCGGATTGACCGGTCCAAGGACAAATCATCAGATAGCTACAAAATGTTGAGAAATATCCTACTGGCGAAATTTCATGAATTTTGATACCCATATTGCCAGGGTTTCTTTTTAAATATGTTCATGGCCACTCCAGGCCCCACGGGAACCTGTTATTGAATGGCCGTTGCAGGAACAAGTCGGCATATTGCCCACAATGGAATAGAAATGGTTTCTTGGAATTTTTCCATAGATTTTGACATCCATTTCCATTGGCGTAACTACTGGGGGTGCCTAGGGGGCCAGGCCCCCCCCAGGATTCTGTAGGCCCCCCCCAGGATTTTTTCCTAATATATTTCTAATTTGAAATGAAACACTATTCATAATTTCTAACGAATTGTAGGGTTTTTTTTGTTTTTGTACTTTGCTTTCTCCAGAAATTGTTTGAACGAGTTACTATTTCTGAAGGAGTAAAGTGCACATACTCCTCTTCCCCACACTTTTATTATATCCCACTGTACCTTATAGGATAAAAAATTCGGTACATATATCAAGAAAACCATAGTTAACGACCATTAGATCCATGAGAATTCCGATATATCAACATTACTTCCATTTGCTAGAACCAAAGATGTGAAGAGAAAGTATCGATAGGTCCTAAAGCGCTCGGCAGGTTATGTAATTGAATAGAATTAGTTTGAAATTGAGCATACGGTTTTTGTTAAGCAGTATTTAGAAACAAACGTGCTTGATCGTGCTCCAATACCGTCAAATGCACATTATGGTTCTTGCGATGTTAAATCTCTGTTTTTACACTCCCTAAAGACCACATGTGATGGAAGCCAAATTCCAATTAGAGGTTTTGAAAACACAACTTCTCATTTTTACCAGTAGTGGTTTTTCTCGTCGTTGTTTACTTAACACCCTCGCAGAGAAACCCGGTAAGATGTCGTATGCTGATCCTCTTAACAGCATGTTTTGGCGGAAACCCAATCATTGAATATATACACTATTAATTTTTTTTTAAATGCGTTTGCTTCGAAACACTGCTTAAAAAAAACCCAACGCCTGTGCCCTAAACAATTCTTAGTTCTAATAATTCAATTCTATTAATATTAAAACCACTAGACCCATAACTAAAATAATAGCGACAGTTAAATGTAGAGCCTGTTATGTTGAAACATAAGATTTGAAACACTTTTCTGTGTACGTATTTTAATTTTATTATTCAAAAAGGTTTTACAATAATGAGTTTTGTTTATAAGCGCATTTTAGAATTCACGGTATTATTTTCTCTTGTACGAACAATTTAGTAGAGTATAGACTCCCCACATTGATTAAAAGTTTCGAAGCTAACGAATGTCAATAAGCAAAATATGGAGATAGAAGTTTATTCATTAACGATAATATTTTCGAAAATGTAGCTTTCCCAAGTAACAATTCAAATGCAAATTGGTTTTATTCATGTTTTATGGTAGTTTTATAAAAGCATCATGGAGATCATCTGGTTTTATCAGGGCATTTTTCAAGTTAAGGTGATTGTAATTGATTAACAGTTCTTAGGAGTGATTAAAGAACACTTGAAGAAACCTCCATAAAACTACATCATTTATAAGTGTAATTCACCTTATAAGTAATTTTATAAGATACTTGATTCCTCTCACAAGACATCGTTTCGCAACTTTCATAAAACCTGATAAAAGTTTTGAAAAAGTTTATATGACATTCTTCTTTAAGATAAATGTATCTTGAAAATGCTACCATAAAACGCTCTTAGAACCATTTGATTTCGAATAAGAGCACATACTCTTGAGAAAGAACATTATGTGAATAGTAAACAAACTGGACGATGGACGCCCATAGGTGAAAGAAAATATAAAATAGTAGATCGTTCAAGTGGAAATTCAATAAAAACCTATCCAATATATTGAGTACTCCTTCATATCAGCCATCAACGACCAATATTTTTTTACCATCGCTAGATTCCATTGGTTTTGCAGCCTACTGAGACTTATCAGAAGGGTCTATGCGTTAAGCGTCCTATTTTTTGTAACGAATCAAATTAAATGGTCAATGTGTCGGCAGTTGAAAACCGAAAAACGTAACTCTTGATAAACCTAACGTCCCAGGTAGTGCGTTATCGCAATGCGTTATCGTATTTCCACCACTGTTAAATCTAAAGTCGGGAGTAGTGCGCTGGAATCGCTCAGTGATCTACTACACAGCGCACTTCTTCCGACGTTAGGTTAAGCATATAGATTAAGAGGAAAATCATGTTTCGCTCAACAGATGTTTCCGCCATAGAGGCAATAATACTATCTGTTATTATTCCCAAAACCATTGTTAGCATATTCAAGTTAATTTTTTTATCGACTTCCGCTGGTGAATAAAAACAATAAATTATAAGCTATAATTATGACTAAGAAAAACAATTATGCATAGGCACTTTTGATTTGCACGTTCACATTTTCTTTGTTTATGATGTGCCTTTTTCACACTGATCTTATGGCTATATTATGAAAGAATTGTTTACCTTTAGCAATTCAAACAAGTTTTATTCAAACGTAACTTATCGTTTTCAAGAACAGAAAAAATAAATATGAACTTATCGCGCTCCTCAAAAAATCTGTTACTCTTGTGCAAGCAATATAAGTTTTGTTTGCGTTTTATGATAGTTTTCGATAAAACCATTGAAAAAATGGCAAGCGTGGCTATTCTGGATTCCCTCGGAATGGTAGTCATTTTCATAAGTATGCAACAAAACTCTAATTTTTCCAATGGTACGAACAAACAATGCTGTTTAAAATACATTTTGAAACATAAAATGGATTGTAGACACAATTTATTCAATCAAGATCTAACAATTTATCAGCCTTTTCACCTGATAGTTAAATTTTCTACTATTTGATTTATTTTTTAAATAAGTCAGTGTTCTAGCAATAATTCAGAGGCGCATTAGAATTTTCGAACTTTTATGTTATGAAACACCAATAAACTGAATGTCGCATGAAAAATTCATCAAACGCAGGCAAAAAGGAGATGCATTTATGGTCACCTTGACAATTAATTTACATACGTATCCACTTTGGAAGAGAAATATAGTAGCTTCTACTCAACTATAAACAAAAAAAAGTCCCCATTTAGCAGAACGGAATCTTCGAAGCATATTTGTGACAGACTGGAAGTATTCTTAAAGAGGAAAATTATAAAACTATCAAAACTTGTGGTAGTTTTATCATAGTTTTAAGTATGTCTTGAATGTCATTACAAGTATGCACCGATAAAACTATCAAGTACTAAGCGAACCTTGGGAAATAGTCTTGAGAACCTCCTGTTGTATGGGCCTTTTGGAACATAAGAGGGTTTTATGGCTGTTTTATCGATGTTATGTAGAATATCTAGCTTTATGCGTGGTTTTATCAAATGAGTCTTGAAAACTTCTTCAAGTGTACCTTAAATTGAATTTGTTACTTGGGTTAGAAGTAAGGTAAACATGTAATCAGGTAAATTTCTGAAATCATAACATTTATTGAGGTTGACTTCAGTACCAGTAGTAGTCGATATAGATTGCATAATGGGTCTGTATGTCAGATTTTATCAAAATTCACTTCGCAT
Source organism: Aedes japonicus (assembly GCA_034211315.2). Lineage (NCBI taxonomy): Eukaryota > Metazoa > Arthropoda > Insecta > Diptera > Culicidae > Aedes > Aedes japonicus. The sequence continues at coordinate 25,743 of JASCZW010011320.1, read as the reverse complement.
TTATTATAACTGTTGTCTAACATTTATACTTAAGGTTTCTTTAAAGGATTTGATTTTCAATCAAAAGGTTCTATTTTTGGCTGAAATAGTTCCTAGTAAACAGTGGTGGCCAATATAATCAATACATCTACAGTTTTTCATACAAAACAGTCATATTTGACACTCTCTATGTCTAGACAATAGAAGTAACCTGAATTTCAAACTGTGTTGAATTTATAAACTGTGCTTCAAAGTCTTTAGAATTACCACCATATTTGAATACTTTATTTACTCACCAATGTTTGAAAATTTTATATCCATTTATTTTCTTTTTCAAATTAGTTTATTTCAAAAGAATAAATATTTTGCCAAAGAACTCATTCTTGTTCAACTTTTCAATTTAAAATTATTTAAAAACTAATTTTTGGCCAAACCTTCTAACAAGGCAAATCTGATGCCATTATGTAGACTGTACTTGAAAATTTAAAAATTCAAAAGGGTGCATTTGTTATTTTCCCTAAACTGTAGTTGTTAATCTCTTTTGCTATACCTTCATAAAATTTCGAAAAATTTCCATGGAATTTCGATGCCCTAGAATACTATCAATCTCAAACAAAATCCTAAGTTTAACCTCAAATTCCCCATGGATATTTCTTTCGAACTGCCGTGAAGTTCTCAATAGGTTTTGATGAAATAAACCTCGGAAATCTCCTTCAAAATTTTTTAACTCTCCTTAGAAATTTAGCTCGATATAACTTATAAATTTTCATTGTATTGTTCATAGTATTCCACTTTAAAACAAACTTGGTTGATGATTTGCTCACAGATCTTTCAAAGAGTTATTCAATAAGAAACTTAAATTGAATTCCATTGAATGGCTTTAAAATATCCACATTGTAGAAACCGAAAAATAATCTCTGAATTTTTAAATTACTGTTTTTTTTTTTAATTCCTTTATTATCAAGATTTTCAGCCCTGGGCTGGTTCATCTCCCGTCGTAGTCGCTCAAATAACTTTTGGGTATGTTTCGTAACTTTGTCCGGGGTGAGATTTGAACTCGTGACTTTGGCGTGAGAGGTGTGGATGTTACCCACTGTTTTTTTTAACTACTGTTACTGTTACCTGTTCTTTTTATTCAGTGATATTTTTACTGCAGATAAATTCAGTTAGTATAATTCGAGAAGTAAAACTGCTATGTTTAGAAAGATTGCATTTTCATTTTATCTAACAATTGATTTACAGAGCTCCGTACAATCTTGACAAACGAACAAAATGAAATATGAAAAAAATTAAGAGATAGGTAGGTATATCCTAATACTTCAGATATTTGTTTTTTTTTTCAAGAAAACATTATCGTGGAACAGGTTCCAGGTTTTTTCCATTTTTTACATCATTTTAATAGTTATTTTGTAAAAAAATATATTGGAAACCCTGACCACGGGTATTAAGGACAACATCATACCCTAGATATTTTCAGAGTTTTTTGTAAGGAGCAACTTTAAGCTTATAGCTGCATATCAAAACGCTCAATTTGAAAATATCACTTGTCATACAAAAACCAAAGGACCGAAATTATATTGACAACATATTTACTTCTCCACTGTTCTTTCAGAACACCAAGAATTTAGATTCCAATCATCTAACGTTGATAATTCCGGAACTGTTGAAAGCAACGCTAGTGTTCTTCCTCAACTAGCAACTCCATCAGCTTCATCGGAAAACGGTCGTTCTCATCTACGTTGGAATACAGTCGTAGCAATGATAAAGTGTTCTGCTATGTTTGCTGCTTTTTTTGCGCAAAGGCTTTGCGAAAACAAAATGAAAAATTTATTTGCACTATTTTCAATAATTGGAGAAAACTAGGCGAGAAAATAAAAGCTCATGACGATACTACATTGCATAAGGAATGCTTCGAAAAATATTTACTTCACAAGCAATCGTTGTCATCTAGAAATGTACACGAAAAACGTTTAAAGGCAATTGAAGAGCAATAGCAACATTATACAGAAACGTTAAGAAGCTGAAGGAAATTGTGAAGGAGGAGTATCTACCGACAAAATTTTGAAGATTTTAAACGCGTTATCCAAATTAATCTAAATTTTAATATTAATTTAAAATGTTTATTGACTCAATGTTGTTCTTTGAAGTTTTAATATATTCAGTTCAAACTTGACTCTATATAGAGTCAGGTCTATTCTGTGCCTCGGTTAGTGGAGATGCCTTAAAAGAATCGAGTAAGGTGACTACAGTAACCTCGTGTGAGTCCATTCTCAATGTGATCCACACGGAATAATACGAGGCTTATATTCACCACACTCGATTCTTTTAAGACATCTCAACTCATCGAGGCGCAGAATAGACCTAATTATTCGATTAAACTTGTTTTGATTTATCAATTAAAATAACCTGTCCCCAACAATTACGCTACTTTCTTCGCTCTTCTCAATATTTCTATAATCGAAAAATATCTTCGGGGAAGGCCCCCTCCAGGCCCCCTCCAGACTAATTGTCTAGTTCCGCCAATGTCCATTTCCAGAAATTTAATAGTTGTTTCCAAATAGTGCCTCCGTACCGGACCACAGCCCCGGTAACCCAGATTTACGGGAACCAGATGAATTCAAATCGTCATTGCTGATAATGTCGCTGAAGCCAATGAGTTTTGAAATCTAACGGTGCCAAAAGAATTAAAATCGGTCAATCATAGCCAGAGTTATGATCATATGAATTTGGTGGGTACCCGGGTACCCTGTCGATCACTTAAAGGTGTTTTTTTTGTCGATCACATAAGGGTTAAACTGCTGGACTTTCGCGATTGATGATTCGACATGTACGGCAGTATATATGAGAAAAATCAATTCCAGAAATCATTGGCAAACTTTGTGATCAACTCACTACGGGGTTGACGAAGCGATTTTCTGGACTAGAGTCAAATGAACTAGTAGCTCAATCGGTTTTACTAGATCCTTGATTCAAAAAGCAAGGGAGACGACAGCAAATACAACCATGCATATCAGTTGTTGATAAGGAAGCTGATGGCTTCAAGAGAACAGACATCTGTGGAACAACAAGATAAATCCGTAAACGATGAAAAACGATCGTCCGTATGGGAGGAGTTTGACGCGCTTGTTGGGAAATTGCAAGCTTCGCATGATTCGTCAGTTGCTGCTATTGTAGAGATTGATAAATACTTAGCCGAACCACATATGCCGAGAATAGGTGACCCATTGCTATGGTGGAAAGAAAGGAGAGCCGTTTATCCCACGCTATATCAAATAGTTCTAAAAAAAGTTGTGCATTCCAGCATCTTCGGTTCCATCCCAAGGAACATTGCTGGTTTTATCATGGTTTTATAGCATTCTTGAAGTCTAATTCATGCTCTTCAGAACCCTTATAAAACCAAAATTGTTACTTGGGATGTGAGAGGATTTTTTCAAAAGCTGGGCAGATATGCAGTGACAGACGCAGTAGGTTGACGCCTAGGAACATGGAGAAAATAATGTTTCTAAAACAAATTTGCATTAACGTATATGTAACAGGAAAATATTAGAGAAAAAACAATAAAGTAATGTATATCTGTACCCATAAACAATTTTGAAAATGTTTCTTGAATAAATACTGCGTGACAGAGTTATATATTGTCTTTTCCTTTCACGAAACGATCACACGCTTTTGTTTAACTATTCTTACAAAGAAGTACTTGGAAAACCGATTTTCGATACGAGGCATGTGTGTGTATGTGTGTGAGTGGGGGTTTTTTTCGACCACTGGACAGATCTCGATGAAACAACTGCCAAGTGATAACTGTCGTCTGAATTTAATTGAATTAATAAACTAGTTTCGGAGATATCATTATTCGGTGAATATGGGTTGTGAGTTACTACAATGGTGATTAAATCAAGTGCTTCTTCTGGGTTTGTGTTCAGATACTCCCAAGGAAGTGTAAGAAGGGTTAGAGTTCACCGTAGGTGGATCAATTTTTTTCTAAAGAGCCATTGAGCCGCTCAAATGAGCCGGTTCATTCGAATGAACACATTGCTCTGAGCCGCTCATTCAAATGACGTTTGCCCATCTCTAGCTTCAATGCTGCCAAACGAATGAGGCAAATTTTTCCTAAGTGTGCGTTTTATACCGGTCTCAGCTGCATGCGAGACGTACAAGGAGAGACGAATGACATGATTGGTTATAGTCTCTCTCTAATACAAAGAAGAAGTAGATGATGCAAGACGTTCCTTGCTTCGATTTGAAATTTGTGATAAAGGGTGATACGGTCAAAATTTGGTCAAGGGAAAACGCGTGTAAATCGGTGAAATCGTTTATTTAAAAAATCAAATTAAATTTCTTTTTCAAGTTCAATTAGTATGAAATTCAGGAAAAATATTCAGTTGGGCTTCCGCTTTTCCAAATCCGAATTGCCGGGCCTTACGCTTGACCCCTGCCATCAGATTTTGTACAGCCACCTTGTCCACCTTCTTCGCCGCAGAAAGCCAGTTTGCCTTGAACTGCTGCTCGTCCTTAGCAGTTTGTTTGGTCTTCTTTAGGTTCCGCTTGACAATAGCCCAGTATTTCTCAATTGGGCGGAGCTCTGGCGTGTTGGGAGGGTTCTTGTCCTTGGGAACCATCTGCACGTTGTTGGCGGCGTACCACTCCATGGCCTTTTTACCGTAATGGCAAGATGCCAAATCCGGCCAAAACAGTACGGAACAACCGTGTTTCTTCAGGAAAGGCAGCAGACGTTTATTCAAACACTCTTTCACGTAAATTTCTTGGTTGACAGTCCCGGAAGCTATGAAAATGCTGCTTTTCAAGCCACAGGTACAGATGGCTTGCCAAACCAGATATTTCTTTGCGAACTTTGACAGTTTCGTGTGCTTGAAAATATCTGCTACCTTTCCCCTTCCTTTTGCCGTATAAAACTCCTGTCCCGGAAGCTGCTTGTAGTCGGCTTTGACGTAGGTTTCGTCGTCCATTACCACGCAGTCAAACTTCGTCAGCATCGTCGTGTACAGCCTCCGGGATCGCGCTTGGCCGTCGTATTTTGTTTATCATCGCGATTTGGAGTCACTACCTTCTTGTAAGTCGATAGTCCGGCTCGTTTTTTGGCTCGATGCACTGGTTGTAGACGATACGCAACTTATTTGCGGCATCTCGGAGAGATAGGTTAGGGTTTCGCTTGAAACTACCGGCAACTCTCTTTGTCGTCTCAGCGGCTTCCGGTTTTCGATTTCCCCCGATCCAGACTTCCTGGCTGTCGACAAACGTTCCTCAAACACTTTAATTACATTTGTAACGATTGATTTGGCAACTTTTAGCGATTTTGCCAATTTTGATACGCTGCTCTTCTTGCTTGGACGGCATTTTGACAACTGAAAAGTGAATTCCAAAATCAAAATAAGAGCAACATTCTACACACACACACCTTCAAAATGAGGGGTGTTCAGGTTTTTTAAATGCAAAATTGAAAGAAATACGTCAAGTTGATATTGACCAAATTTTGACCGTATCGCCCTTTAGGAAATTTGGTAAATTTACTCTGCAAAATGACATTATAAGACATCACCTTATATTTGCATTATTTTCAATAGTTTACTATTGTTTGAGAAAAATGTTTGACAATTGAACTGGAGGACGGTAAAATTTCTGACCGATTGAAGAAGAAATCATGTAAATCTGTCGTGGGCTATTTGAGTTATTCGCGTACAAAACGTACGGTTTTTCGTGACGGTCGCAATATTGTAGATTTTCATTTGACACCCTACCCTTGCCGTAAGACGTAGTCTACTTCAAAATGTGGAACTGAATCAGCACAGGATGCTCGGTGAACGCGTGCCGTTGTACCTTTACGTTAGAAAGCGCCGGAAGCTGCTGATAGAAGTCCGTCTATTGATTTGCTAAATCCTCTGATAATGGTTCATCCCATCCGTTGAGTAGCTATCCATAATTGCTGCATCCTTATCTTCGTTCAAGCGATGACTGGAGCCGTAAGACCAGTAGGATCCCACAACTGAGCAATAATGGAGTACACTTTGCGCCAAGTCCACTGTCGGTTTACAGTGAGACGCGACAAGTCGATGTTCAACAGATCTGGCCCTGAGGCTGCCAACTGACTCTAGTGTGGTCACCTGCTCTTGATCATAGTTCACCATGTAGAAATCATGTAGGAGGGCCCTTTTAGCTCGTGAAAACTCATTCCCTTCGTCATGAGCCAGCTGCTGCAAGCATCTGGTAGCAAGGTACAAAGATGGGACTAATCTAAAAGTAACTCTTGTCATCTCGTACGTTGCAATTGGATCTGACGGCGAGAATCTCCATAGAATTCGCAACAGTACAGTGTCATCCGGGTGTACTAGCACTTGCAGATACATCTTCTCGATGTCCTCAATCAGCGCAACCAGATATTTTTGAAAGCGAAGAATCAAATCGAATAACGAGTCTTGGATAACCGGACCCGCCATCAGGGAGTGGTTGGATGACGTCTTCGCAGAACCGTCAAAAACTGGCCGGATTTTCGTGGTTGCCTTCGTTTTTTTAAATACTGGATGGTGTGGCAAGTAGAAAACGAGCCGTTCATCACAATCCAACTCCTCTTGCGGAACTATCCTCATGTGATTTTGGTCCAAAAACGTTTGCAGTGCTTTGTTGTAAAGCTTACGTAATTCATGATTCTTGCCCAGTCGCCGTTCAAGCTGAACAACTCTTCGTACTGCCACTTCCTTCGACAAACCGATCATCTTCGTGAATCCCATTCGCTTTGGTAGTCGCACGACCACGTCTCGTCGAATCACGAGAGAAAGTGGTTTGAAAAAGCTCCTCGCAATCCTGTTCTTCCTGCGTCAGTTTTGGTACATCCTGTACTTCGATCGTCCAAAAACGTTCGATCTTATCTTCCAAAGTTGTTGCGCTCATCATCGCCGGGCAGCAAGGGATAGGGTTGAGGGTTCCCAAATCCGCCTTGCCTGCCGCAATCCATCCAAAGACGGTGTTCACAAATAGTGGAAGTCCTTTGCCGACGCGATGATTCTACACCCGGCTACCATTCAGTAACAAGAACTCGTAGAAGTACTCCAATCCCAGTAGAATGTCTATCGAAGCTCGCTTGTAGAAGCCCGGATCCACCAGGACCATGTCTGAGGGGAGATATCAGTTATCAACCGGAATCGTCGTCGACGGTTGATCTTCTGTTACTTTTTTGATCACCAGGAAGCTCATCGGTACCGAATAGGTCGTATGCTGGGACCCGATTGTAGCAACTGATTGTGATTCCTGAATGTCAGCCGTAGAACCAGACTCAGACATCCCAGGATGGAGAAACGAGTGATGTTTCTTATTACATGTGTGACAGCGGAATTTGGAGCTACAATCTCGAATGAAGTGACCCCGACGGAGACAGTTACTGCACAGCTTCTTCGAGTTCACAACCTGGAACCGTTTATCCAGTGTTAGCTTCGTGAAAGCAGGGCAGTTAGTGATGTAATGAACACCAGTACAGTGTGGCTCGGTGTTGAACCTTCAGACGCAGCATGAACTGTCAACTTGGGTACGGGCTTCTTGAATGGAGTGGAAGGAGCGCTAACTAGTGCACGGTGTCCTTCGGAGTACTGGTCAACCAAAATCGCATCGAGAACCCGAGTCTGCCCCTAAATGAAATTCCATCACATGCAAGAACGCAGGATCTTCTTTCTTCACAACAAATTTTTCCCAATCATTCTGCAAGACGTCGTCCAGTTTCGACACTAACAGCTGCGTCAGCATCGTGTCCCAACCCGAGGTCACTTCTCCCAATTGGTCCAAAATTTTCAAATGTCGGTCGAAACTATCTATGACATCATGGATGCTACTTGCAGTCATCTTTTTTAACTTCGGGTACTGTAGCAGAGCGTTGACGTGTCGCTTTTTCTGCAAGTACACATTCGCTTTACCAATGCTGAACAGGCAATCCCGTAGCTCGCTTTACTCATTGGGAATGAATCGATTACATTTAACGCTTCACCTTTCAAAGACGCTTGCCAAAAGTGAAAACGTTGAATCGCACTCAGATCCGGATTGCTTTGGATCAGCGATTTAAAGATATCAAAAAAAGGAACCATTTGTCGAACTCCCCATTGAATTCAGGTAAATTAATCTTGGGCAACTGAATGCTTGCAGATGTTCCCGTACGTGCATTTGGAGAAGTAAGGGAAGGAGATTCATCGGAAGATGGTAATTTTGCTTTCAACCCTGCCCTTACCTGGAAGTACAACTCCTCGAACTCAGCCCTTGTCTTCTTGTAACCCTCCGTCTTCTCCTCGTGTTCCTCCATATCCTCTATCTCTGCCTGGACGTCCTCGAATTCCTCCCATTTTTCGTCAAGCTTTTCGATTCGTGCTGATACCTGGAGAGCGTGGTTTGCCGGGTCGTAACTTTTCAGGAACCGTTCTGTTCGCAGCAAGAAATTGACGATGTTATTTCGCACGTTTAGCTTTGGCTTCAGCTTCTTCGTCATTGCGATGCAGCTGTTGACAAAAACTGTGAAAAAGGACGAAGCACAACACCACAAAACACACTTGTGACAAAAATGGAACGAGGCTCACATGTGAGGCCAGTTGAATAGGCCTTGTTTTTCTCAAAACGCCCAACAGAAACAAACGATTTCCTCCACACGCTTCTACCACTAGTAATGTGCTAGAAGCTTAAGTGATAACATCAACAATAGGCAGCCATCGATAGTAGAAAGCCGCAAAATTCTCCACACCATAAACAAAGCCGAGAAACAAGAAGAATGGTTGCAAAAAATGATCCGAAGCTTCAGCCAAGTACTCACGAAAGACGCGATGCGAGACTCAAAATTTATTATGACCATAAGTACTCACCGCGTGAGCCTGGCTAAACAGGCCTTGGAAAGAAAGTGTTGATAGTTCCGTCATTGTACGGCAAGTTGAAAACTGAATAGAAGTATTGAAAATTGAGCGAAAGGCTTAGATATTGCAGTAGTCAAACCAAGCACACATTCCTGCCATTGCCTTATGCTTTGTTCAGACTACAAAGTTGTAACATAATACAAGGGTGTTTTGAGAAATATCAACAAGGAAAATGTCATCAAGACAGCCTTGTATCATATTACAACGCTATAGTATGAACAAAGCACTGCATCCCCAATACGGGGTAGGTCAAGGCAGGAACGTATTCGTCGTCTTGACAGGCAAAAGAATACGTGCCTTATTGTGCTCATGTACTACCAATGACTTGTGATGCTTCTAGCAGTTGATTGTGCACAAGACCATCAAATTACATTGGCGTAGTCAGGATTTCAAATAGGGCGGGGCAAGATATTTTTTTAAGAGAGAGAGAGAGAGAAAAAAAAAGAGAGAGAGAGAATTAGAAAGCGAGAGAGAGAGAATGAGAGAGCGAGAGAGAGAAAGAGAGAGAATTACACCGTCCTTAACCAGCGGTTGCACACACTGAACACATCATATTATGCAACGGACAACATAATGCACTATGGGGCGGCTCCATACAAAATGGTGGCCGAACATATTTTATTGGTTTTCCCGCATTTTTTGATAGTATTCTTGTAATTTAGTATAATATTAGTCATATATATGTATTTTCATCGCATCCGGAAGGTGTAACTAGTATTTAACCCAGTAATGAGCTACGTATTCCTGAACAATAAACATGAACGTTTGTTTTTAATTTAAGGGGCAGTTCAATGCACATCAAAACTAGAATAAGGCTGCTGTGCATAAGATTAAATAGGAGAGGTGGAGGTGGAACTCCCCCTCTCCTAACCAAGAGCTGACTCCTCTCCCCCTTTTTAAATATGTTGTATGACAGAATTGTTTTATCAATCAGGTATTTTTGTGAAGCATTATTTGTCTACCAAACCTCACTCTCCTCCCCCACACAAACTTATCCACCCCCCCCCCTTTCCGGGAAATATTTTTTTCCGTGCGAATAAATAATTCAAACTAGTCAAAAAGATTATTTTTTAATACGTTTCCATTGATGTATGTAGAAGGAGATGTTCGCTCATCACCATGAGGCACCAAGAGTGAACAACAATGTTTTTGGCTAGAATGAAAGATATGAAGAGAAAGTTTTGATAGTTCCGCTAGTGTGCGGCAGGCTTGGAAATATAACAGATGTTTTAGGGAAAATTGAGCGAAAAGGGCATGTGTAATGTAGTGGTACTTGAACCAACGACATTTTTGCCTAACATCCCACTGCGGGGTAGGTCGAAGCACGGACTAAGTCCGCCACTTCAACAGGCAAACATGTCCGGTTGGAAGACGCTCATGTACCACTGTGGCTTGTATAGTTATTCTAGCGATCTATTGTGTGCACTCTGTTTACTGATGCGCACATGGGAGAGGAACTCTCTCCTTTTTTGGGTTTGTTTTGATTCGCACCGACTGACTTCAAACTTTAGTGATCGGCAGTCGTTAGATAGGCAGTCGTTAGATATAGTCCAACTTAGGCAAAAAACATTTCTTTCAATAATTGTCGCTTTTACTAGTTATAATTAACCGTGTAACCTCAACAACATAACTGTTTGAAATTTTCGACAATTAGCTTTCCAACGGTGTATTGAATTCCAAAATTGGACCGTCATTCGCTGAGAAAATTGCATTTGTTTGAAACACATTTTTTCTACAATTTTCACAATTTGCCTAAGTCTAAGGTCCGTGGCGTAATGAGTTTTCATTACAGAGGTAAGGTTTGATACTATCTGGCTATCAAATCGTATACAAAACACGTCATTCAAAGCAAGTTAATTTTTCGATTTTTGGCCACTACTTTCCCCATAGTGCGACGCTCGGAGGAACAGTAGAGTAGGGACATTTTCACGTTCCACCTGAAGCAGGAATCGAGCCCCCTCACTTTGTGACAATCCGCCTGCACGACGGGTGGATTATCTTCTCTATGCTTACCCTAAGTACTTTACAATACCCGTAAAATTTTGGCTACAAAATTTAACAATTCTAGGCTTGTTCTGGAATTTAAAAACAAAACAAAAAGGATTTTAAAACCCTTAGGTTTTCCACGTGCTTCAAAATCGAACCGCATTAAATATCAACTATGCTTATATCTAGCGGGTACTGTCATGTGCCGAATTATTCACTTTACAGTCGTGATGGATTTTTGTATAGGATTACCACCGAGTTTGATCACAGTATGTATTGAAAATGTACTTTTCCTCCACGACTCTCGCACCCACACTGAAAATTAAATTTTTTTTTTATTACAAAATCGAAAGTAGAACTAACAAATCTATTCGTTGTTTTTGTTGTAAGTCGATTTGTACTTTTCAAGAAGCTACCTTCGTACTACCTACCCACACGCGTTACTGTCTTAAACACGAAGCATTTATTGACACAGAAAGAACATTTGTGCATTGCACGAAAACAATATTAACTGCTACGAATATTTTGTTATCAATAAAAAAGAAACGTCTCTCTGGTGGTTGCATGTTTGACTGACAGAACTTCTATATCGACTCAGTATGTAATTGAAAAAAAAATAACAATTATTCCAACCCACCCGAGCAGCAATACCAAGATGTATGAGTATGATTGAAGAGAAGCAGCAATTGGTTGATCTTCATGAAATTCATTTCGTATATTGTACAAATAGGTGTAATGCTTCATACAATTGACGATATATTTGTTCTATGTACAAAATCCATGTTTACGACACGAGTGAAAGATAATTCACGGAAATTAATTTGCAGTATAGGGTAACGGGATGTACAGGTAGCCAAGCTCCTTCATACATAGACCGGTACCAAATACGTCATTAATTTAGCGATAATCAATAAAATCATGTTGCTATTAGGATGACCGATGTGATCCGAAGCAATTGAGATAATATTAATTAACTTATAGTTACTTTGGCGTGATTTTCGATTTCTTGAACTTTTGTGGCATCATGATTTCACTGGTTAAGCTGAACAGATGATCTACATGATCTTCAAGTGATCTAAATTTGGCTTAATTGAGTCGATGAAGCGCGAGTACTGCAGTCTGGATGCACAGAAAATAGTTACACGATAATAGGAGTAAACGAGTATTGTAACACGGGTTACAATAACAATGATTTCACAAGAAAATCGTAGACCCAATGTTGAGGACATATTTTTTGTATGTTCCCAACTATGGCCAGTTGTATCAAAAACGTAGTAAAAAGGTTGCTGTTGGTAAAATTTGAAGTTGTAATGGAAGAGTTTCCGGATGTCTATACTCAAGTGGCTCATCAAGTCCAAGTCAAAAGAAACCATAAATTGTATAGTTATTAGTGTTGAGATAATTTAGAATTTAAATTTAATGTGTTACGTAAACCATACTTTAAATTCCCACCCTCTTTCCTATCCGTAATTTGTAATTCCTATTAACCTTGAAACGGCCGCGAGTAATCGGCTCTTTCCTCCTAACTTTAGTTTTAAGATAAATAATGTATAAGAATATGGCTCTGTAAAGTTGATTCTATTGAGCTTGTACAAATAAATGAGTATTAAAAAAAAGTGGCTCATCTAAATACAATCCGAAGAAACTAAATTATTGCATAGTGAATTATAATGTTTTCAGTATTGAATGGCTAGGTAATCATATATGAGCATCACTTAAGTGTTTCAATGCAGTTTTATTTAAGTTTGTTTTGTGAAATTTTATGTAAAGTAAAGTGAATACAGCTGGTAATGCCTCAATTCATAAAATAAGAAAAAAATCAGTGGGGTTGTGTATAACACACGACCGGTTGACGTAGACTACGTTACACCGTTTGATTGGTTTCTTTAGTTTCGTAGCCGAACATTGCAACGCAGGTACTGTTCTAATTCTTCGTTTGGTTAGCATAAATAAGTGAGTAAGTACGTAGATTATTCTATGATTCGCTTCTTCAAAAATTTTTGGCAGCCGTGGAAATGTATGTTTGGATTGAGATGGAAGGGCTGGCTATAGCGATGGTGTTATGATCGACCAACTGGAGACCATTATCCTTATCGCGGTACAGATTGCTCAGGGCCTGTTTGGGAATTCAAATTAAAAAGAAATTGATATTGATGTATGTTAGTCGATAAAACTTCCAACTGATTGAAGCAATGATCTCGAAAATCAATCGAGAAATGTTTCTGTTTCAATTATTTTCAAATTCTCATTTGGCTCCTACCCTCACCGTCTGAACAAAAAAGTGTAGGTGTTGTACTAATAGATCGTTAGATCAGCTGTTTGTTAGAAAATTCTATTGTACACTCTTTAGAAAGCTTTGAATGATGATACAGCCTCGAGTTGAAGGTTCTACTCGAGCGTCCCAACCTGTAGTTAGTAACGCATTACTTCTGGTTGCTTTCAGTTCGCCCGACAATCACAAGATCGTTCGACATCGGTCATGGTCGTCTCGGAGGACTTTCCACATGTTCGATATTAACGCGCTTCTGAAATTTGCCCATACGGTTAACGTCAAAACGATTAGGCATCGTACTTATGCTCACTTTCACAGTTTATCCAAATTTATTCTATCCTCTATCTAACGCGAATCATTAACACAACAGAATAACTGTTCATAACAGTACTGATTGGAACCCAAGTAGCACACAAAACATCTTTAATATTCAATACCTAGTTTTAATGTTTCATTTCAGTAAATCTGCAGTAACAAAAAGCATATTTTGTTACAGCAGAGTTTTTTTCACGTATGTGATATACTAGGTATTTCATTGGTGTTGCTCAAATGGTTTTCCAAGACAATTCAAAACAAACATTGGAGTTAGTCGAGACCTGTTTGCCTTTGTAAACTTGCAGTTAATTTATCTTAATCATGACGTTGCATAGGTAATATTTTCCAATGTATGTGATGTGTATTATGAAGAAATTTGGACACTCAGTGCAACATAACAAATTATATACAAACATGTTCCAATGAAGCGTTCTGATACTTACGATCTTCCAAAACACGTTTTTTGAGCCACATGCGCAACTTAATGAGAACGCAACATAAAGTCAATGAATAATGTTACGTTTTTGCAACGTTCAACTGCACATTCCCACAACAGTTATGACGATTAAAATATCTCCAAGTGAAATGCCAAACTGCTGACCATACGTGTGTTTTGATATAAATGAAAAAATAATCAATTCATGATTTGATCAGAGGTTGTTGTTAATATATATATATTTATATATATATATATATATATATATATATATATATATATATATATATATATATATATATATATATATATATATATATATATATATATAATATATAGTAATTCGCATGAAAAAAGTTATACGATCTCTCAGAATTTTATAATATTCGTAGGATTGTTCAGCATCGAAAAATATTAGACCCGTATTTTTTTATTTCGTTATTAGACTGGACCTTTCTGCGTTAGACTGGTCCAAAAAATCGTAATTTTTCAAAATCTTCAATTTTCAAAATTTATAACTCCTAAACCGTTTAACCGATTTTAGTCATTTTTGGCCATTGTATTGGTATATTTTTGAGTTTCCAAGCAAAAATACAAAACCTTTGAATATATCAATTTTTGTATGGAAAAAATACAAAACAAATAGTTTTTCTTGAATTTGACTGCGAGGGCCTCAACGACTCCTTGTTTTAGTATTTTTAAATGAAAGAGCATTCAATTTTACATAACATATCAAAAAATTGGAGATGTTCTGCGTGTCGTTTTGGAGATACAATTTTTTAAATAATAAATCATTACTCTTCATTTTATACATCACCCGCCTGTAGAAACGATGAAGATGCATGGTAGATTACCATGCGTCTCCATCCAATCAAACCTATGACTAATGAAATCTATGAGTAGGTCATAGAATGTCAAGTAAATATTATATAATAAATAATATTTACTTGACATAATTATATAATATTATAGCAACTAAGACTAATGAGACTTTAGGTAGATATTGACAATTTGATTACCTAACATTCTTTTCGTTACACAGAGGGCATTGGTATTATTATTTAAAAGAAGAACCGTTGATACGTATTGACTACCTACTGTAGATGTAGAATGTTTATCGACCTGTGAGATTGAATTGAATTGTTTCTCGGCTGTAGCGATCAGGTCTACTCGCTGACGGGAGGGAGTAGAGTGGAATTTCTAAAGCGGAGAAGCAGCAGAGTGAACAACATCTCTTTCATTTCATACTCGTCGCTCGGTTGCGTTATCTGTTATTCTGTTGCTTTCTCGCTTTAGAAATTCCGCTCTACTCGCTCCCGTCTGCAAATAGACTCTGATCGCTACAGCCGAGAAACAATTCAATACCTATTGTAGTCTAGGCTGCAGTTCACTTCACTTGATCGTAGGTACAATATAAACATCATATAAAACACGGAAATTTATGTAAGAAGTTACCAGTTGAAAACAAAGTATCATATCAGAACAGTTATATCAAAGAATATCGTAAAATAAAACGTAAGTGTTCAATTTGTAGTGTTTGGGTGTTGAGTTCGTGTTCCAGAAAAATCAACGCAAAATTGTACGACCATGCTGTGGAAAAAAAGGTTAAAATTGATGAGATAGCTCTTTCATTTGTCAAAGTTGCTACAAGAAATTGTATAAGCACATTGATACCATGACCGAAGAACCCATTACAGGACCATCCAGTATAGGCACTACAGGTATGTTATATAAAAGTTCATATAATTCTGTTTTAATTTGAATTCTTCTCTTGCAATTGTTACTGGAACATTTTTATTTTTACATTCTTTTAGAATCGTGCGAAGAAACCAGTCACGAAACGATTGCCCTTGCAGGACCGTCCGGCATTGTTCCTTTTCCCTACCAAAGTAAATAATAAAATAGAAATTATTTGCATGATTTCCAATCAATCAATTTTTAATCAATAATTTGTTATATTTATTTACAGGCTCATTGGAAACAACCAGCTATGAATCGATCGGTACCACCAATAACACGTTTTTGTCTGACGATAATGAAATGCTAACACAGCTTAAGGATAAATTTAAGGAAACAAAAGATAGCAATGAGCGGTATAGGATTTTAACCACACTGCCCAAAAGTTGGTCTACATATAGGATTATGCAAGAGTTTGATGTTTCCCAATATATGGCCAACCAAGTGAAAGTATTACAACAACAGGAGGGAATAATGTCAGTGCCTCAAAAGAGGATTAGTAGAGCTTCGTTAGGAGAGGAAACGCTAATGCGTGTTCGTAATTTTTATAATAGCGACGATATAAGTCGTGTGTGCCCGGGAAAAAGGGATTATTTGATATCCAACAATGAAGAAGGTAGGATCTACATACAAAGAAGGTTAGTTTTATGCAATTTGCAAGAGGCGTACTCCATATTTAAAAATACTCATCCTGATATTAAGATTGATTTTCGATGTTCGCCAGTAACCGTTCAAAACACTGCATTTTGGCAGGAACAAGTGGCACGCATACGGTGTGCGTTTTGCATTTACCACCAAAACGTTAAATTGATTTTTAAAACACTCCAAAGTAAACAATTACTTCCAGATGGTGTTCAGTCCTACCATGATATGTTTTCAAAAATAATTTGTCAAAATCCAAATGAGCATTGCTGGCAGCAATGTTGCGAAAATTGTCCGGGAATGCAAATTTTGGCGGTAGAACTTATGACCATTCTTAATAACGGTCACGTTGAATCATTACAATTTAAACAATGGCGTCAAGCAGAAAGATGCAGTTTGGACTTAGTTGAAATGGACACACAAGAATTTATTGATACTTTTTAGAAAAATTACTCAATTTATTGCCACATAACTTTACAGCTGAGCGACAGGCAAACTATTTAAAACACGTGAAAAACAATTTAAAAGCTACTGAGTGTATCATAATCTGTGATTTTTCGGAGAATTATTCATTCGTTGTGCAGGATGCAGTTCAAGGCTTTCATTGGGCAAACGCTCAATGTACTATTCACCCTTGTGCTATTTATTTTAAAGATGAAGAATCAAATGATTTGAAGTTTACCAGTTTTATTGCAATTGCTGATTTCACTAAACATAATCATGTCGCAGTGCGTCTTTTTTTGACTCAATGCATAGCGTTCATAAAAAGTTAGTTATCAGGTTTAGAGAAAATTTATTTCTTCTCAGATGGATCTGGAAGCCAATACAAAAATAAAATGACCGCTTTTAATTTGTGCAACATGCAAAAGATTTTGGCATAGATGCCGAGTGGAATTTTTCGCTACTTGTCATGGAAAGGGCCCTTGTGATGCTTTGGGAGGCGTATTGAAACGAAATGCTGCGAAAGCCAGTTTGCAAGATCATCACATAACAACGGCCGAAGAACTTTATTCATGGACTATTTCTAAGCCAGACTCGAAAATACACTATCAATTTTTTTCGGAATCCGACTATAATAAAATGGAAAGAAAATTAAAAATCGTTACACACTGTGTGAAGCAAATTTCAGGGACTCAGTCATTCCATAGTTTTAAGCCTCAAAACGAAGAGTATATTATTGTGAAACAAAATTCATTTTCAACGGAAGAAAAATTATAAAATTGTTATGAAAAAACTTAATAAATAAAAATAAATGTATAAAAGTGTTTTTCTTATTTTTTAACATGTTCATCATGTCGCGCGGCTTTAAAGTGTTTTTTCTTGGAACTTACACTAAGCAAAAATATTTGAAATTTTAAAGCCTTATTTATTTGAAAAGGTAATCGTCAAAAATAGCAATTGGTCTGTGTGGTTAACGGAAAGCCTTAAAGACTGATTCGAATGTTATACTAAGTTTGTAAGTAACTCATAGATTTCATTAGTCATAGGTTTGATTGGATGGAGACGCATGGTAATCTACCATGCATCTTCATCGTTTCTACAGGCAGGTGATGTATAAAATGAAGAGTAATGATTTATTATTTAAAAAATTGTATCTCCAAAACGACACGCAGAACATCTCCAATTTTTTGATATGTTATGTAAAATTGAATGCTCTTTCATTTAAAAATACTAAAACAAGGAGTCGTTGAGGCCCCTCGCAGTCAAATTCAAGAAAAACTATTTGTTTTGTATTTTTTCATACAAAAATTGATATATTCAAAGGTTTCGTATTTTTGCTTGAAATTCAATAAAATACCAATACAATGGCCAAAAATGACTAAAATCAGTTAAACGGTTTAGGAGTTATAAATTTTGAAAATTGAAGATTTTGAAAAATCACGATTTTTGGACCAGTCTAACGCAGAAAGGTCCAGTCTAATAACGAAATAAAAAAATACGGGTCTAATATTTTTCGATGTTGAACAATCCTACCGAATATTATAAAATTCTGAGAGATCGTATAACTTTTTTTCATGGAATTGCTGTATATATATATATATATATATATATATATATATATATATATATATATATATATATATATATATATATATAATATGTATAATATATATATATATATATATATATATATATATATATATATATATATATATATATATATATATATATATATATAAGTTATGAAACAGCGGACACCACCACCACATTAATCGAGAAGCAGGATAACCACACCGAACCCAAATCAACATAGCAACAGCCAGGGAAACTACCAACGGCAATACCACATCGATCAACGCACCGCAGAAATGATGACCCAGGGAATCCAGCACAGCAACAAGCGAAGCGACGTGGACGACCGACGTGGACGAGCAACGTGGACGAGCAGCACATCGGACGATATTGATCGATTTTGCTGAATAGGGACCTTTACATAATAAAAGGGCTAGAGATAGGAAGTTAAGATTCAGTTTTTGATGTAACTTTGTAGTGAATGGTAATTAAAGTTGTTTTTAGTGAAATAAATATTTTTTTATAAGTTCGAGATAAATCACGACCTAACTGGCGCAGTCGAGTAGTTCAAGTAGTGAAACAAAGTGAAAGTGTTGTTGGAGCGAATATCTAATATCACAATCATCGAGTTTGCAAAGGCGAGCGGCCCTAAGTCCCAGACGACACCGATAATCCAGCAGCAGCTATTCTGGAGCGGATATCCAGGATTTGAGATTATTTGGAGGACCAATCCCGCTACTTGGAACCCACCCCAGCCATCTCTACGTGCATCATTACCAAAAACTCCTGATGAAAGGAATCATCTTGTAAGTACCAAAGTTTTTACTACCTATAAAGTGAAACTAAATGAAACCAAGTGCAAACAAGTGCTACAGTGTAGTTCAACTCAAGTGTAGGAATCTGAAACGTGTTATTAGATCTCTATTGTGAGGGCATATCACTGGCGGTCATAACTCTTATTACGATTCTTGCTACCACATTAATTTCCCTGTCCAACAGGCGAGTAGCGACATAATATAGGGAAAAAGTTAACATTTTGAATAAAATCTAACATGGCAAAACCAGCTATGAGCGCAGAAGCTCTGCTAAAACAAGTGAGAACACTCACCGAAAATCAAACACAGCTTATTGAAACGATCAATGCTTTGAAAGATAAAGCTAACGATCCATTCTTAAATTTCACAACACCTGATCCGATCAGGAATATCCCCATCTTCAATGGGAATAGAAAAGAAGCGGCAGCCTGGGTGCAGGACGCTGAACAAACTCTTAATCTGTTCGACCAATATAAAAACGACATTTGCTATGGACAAATTATTCGTAGTATAAAGAACAAAGTGGTCGGTGAGGCTAGAGAAATATTGATAGCCTCCGGAAATCCCACAACCTGGGATGAAATCAAAGAAATTTTACTAACTGCATACGGTGACCGTAGGGATTTAACGAGTCACATTCAATCGTTATTTTACATTCGACAAGGCAAGAAAAATCTGTCGGAATATTACAATAAAATTAGAACAATTGACACAGCTATAAAATCATCTGCTGCTAATATGGACGATTATAAATCGCACACAAGGGTTATTAACTCTTTCGTCAATTTACTTACGTTGACCCGGTTCGTAGATGGGTTAAATGAGGAAATTTCTATGCACGTAAGAAGTTGTCGACCAGAGACACTTGAGCATGCTTACGAAATCACACAACAGTATTCGAATGCCGCGTACCGACACAAGTTGGATCGGAAAACGAATAACCCGACACCTTTCGCTAGACAGCAGAACGGCGAGCAAGGCAAAGCTAAACCAAATAACTCTAATGCTAATGCACGGTACGGTGATAGGACACCATCAGGCAAATTTAAAAACCGACTTCAAACTGACGACGATGTGTCAATGAAGACACATGTTTCAAGAATGCAGGTTAATAACCATGCACAAAAGGAAAGTGAATTTGAAGCTGACTCGGACAATGAACCTGAATACAATTCTCAGAAGGAATCAGTAGAAAATTCGCAGACTCGATTCAGACGATGATGAATACCTTATCTCGGATGAAATAAATTTTCATCTGATCCACGGAAAAAATCCAAAGACGTGATGAAGAAAACTAGTTTCATACCTTACATTTCGATTCAGACAACAAAAGGTGAACTCAAGTTTTTAGTCGACACAGGTGCGAATAAAAACTATATTTCCCTATACATGTCAACGTCGAAAGTTGTAAAGATGAACCGATATCTACGGTAACAAATATGGCAGGGCAACATACAATCAATAAATCGGCTTCAATTGACATTTTTCGAATTAAAAGAAATTGAAATTTTTTATATTTAAATTCCATAAATATTTTGATGGTCTCATTGGCTACGAGTCACTCCGAGATCTGAAAGCAATCCTTAATACCGCAAGTAATACTTTAAAAATAGGAAGAAAGGTCATTACTATGAAAAAGATGTTCCCAGAAGAACACAAGCTAAATCTCACAGAACACAAATTTCAGTTTATTCATGTGCCTGTGAAGAAGAACGGACCTTTCATGATGGACAAAGAATTTCATACAAATCACTTCACAATTTTGCCCGGACTATACAAAGGGACCAATGGAAAAGCCATAGTCGCAATACGCAAAAACACTAAGGAAACATCTGTTGAAATCAATGTAAATGAACTAGAGTTGGGACAAGACTATTATGAAATTGAGAAGATCCCGGAAAAACGTAAGTCAATCAAGTTCGATATAAGGGACAACCATTTGAATGATAGAGAAAAAACAGCACTAAAAGAGGTTATTGATAATAATAAAGAAGTTTTATACTGCGAAGAAGACAATCTTACCTTCACGCATAAGATTAAACATAAAATCAGAACAACGGACAACATTCCGATCCATACGAAATCCTATAAATATCCCAAGATTTACGAGGACGTAGTCCGACAACAAGTAGATAAACTACTCAAAGACGGTATCGTGAGGGAATCCATCTCTCCCTATACGTCTCCCGTATGGGTAGTGCCTAAGAAGCCAGACGCTTCAGGCCAGAAAAAATTTAGACTGGTTATAGATTACCGTAAGCTCAACGAGAAAACCATTAGCGACAGGTATCCTATACCAGAAATTTCCGACATCCTAGACAAACTAGGAAGAACAAATTATTTTTCAACCATTGACCTGGTCTCAGGCTTTCACCAAATTCAGCTTGATGACGAAGATATCGAAAAGACGGCATTCTCGGTGAACTCAGGGAAATACGAGTTTACACGCATGCCATTTGGGCTGAAAAATGCGCCCGCAACTTTTCAACGGGTCATGGACTGCGTGTTAAGAGAAGAATTAGGAATATGTTGTCTCGTATACATGGATGACATAATCATATTTTCACCATCTCTCGAACAGCACAAAATCGACTTAGATAAAGTCCTAAACAGGCTAAGAGAAGCGAATCTGAAAATTCAACTCGACAAATGTGAGTTTTTCAGAAAAGAAGTACAATTTTTGGGACACACAGTCTCTGAAGACGGTGTAAGACCCAATCAAGACAAAATAGAAACGATAAAAAATTGGCCAGTGCCGACAACAGAAAAACAAGTAAGGCAATTTCTGGGAATCCTAGGATACTACCGAAGATTCATCAAAGATTTTGCTAAGTTGGTAAAACCACTTACCTCCTTACTCAGAAAAGATAACGACTTCGAAATTACAAGGGAGATAGAATTATGCTTCGAGAAATGCAAGCAAATTCTTATGAGGGATCCTGTACTCATCCACCCTGACTTTTCAAAAGAATTCATCCTAACCACAGACGCGAGTGATTTCGCCATAGGGGCCGTTCTTTCCCAAGGACCCATTGGAAAAGATCGTCCAATCGCCTACGCTTCTAGAACGTTGAACAGGACCGAAGAGAACTATTCAACGACAGAAAAAGAGTTTTTGGCAATGTATTGGGCAGTCAAACATTTCGAGCACTATCTGTGGGGTAGAAGATTTAAACTACTAACGGATCATCAGCCTCTCACTTACTCTCTTTCAAATACAAATAAGCGAATATTCCGAGGAAAATTGGAGCTTGAAGGGTACGACTACGAGTTAATCTACAAACCCGGTAGAAACAACGTTGTGGCAGACGCCCTATCAAGGATCAAAACGGAGGAAATAAATGTCAACTCCCAAGACAATTCAAATGATGAAGAAACTGAAAGTGATTTAGCTACGGTGCACTCCGCTGACTCAAGCGATAATTATTTCATTTGGTGTACGGAAAAAGCCATAAATACATTCAAAACACAAATCATTTTCAAAGTTTCGAAGATACATTCAGATGTATCGGAGGAAATATTCCCGAAACGACATCGGACAACTATTCTCAGACCAGCATACACAGAAATCGATATTGTAAACATATTTAAAAAATACCTGAACCCCAGAGGGATAAATTGCCTTAGAGTACCAATAGAACTGAGGCAACTGATACAAGAAACGTATAAGAAACATTTTGAGGCTAATAAGTTGTACAAGATTTTCATTTCAGAAGTTCTCCTGGAAGACGTGAGGTTGGATTCGGAACAAGACAAACTGGTAAAAGCAACACATGATTATGCGCATAGAGGTATAAAAGAAAATAAAGCGCAAATTCTCCAAAAATACTATTTCCCACAACTCGAACGAAAGGTTAAAATTCATATAGATAGTTGTGATACATGCAAAAAAAGTAAATACGATAGAAAACCACCACAACTAATTCAGAAAAGTATTTTCGGCGAAAAACCTTTCGATCGAGTGCACATAGATGTGTTTTTCATGAAGGGAATGAAATGGTTGACAATAGTGGATTCCTTTTCCAAATTTGCTAACATAATTCCATTAGACTCAAGAACAATAATTGATATGAAGCAAGCAATTAGCGAACATATCAGAATATTTGGAAGACCACAAACTATTGTCAGCGATCAAGAGCCCTCTCTCACATCTATAGATTTCACAGGCTTTTTGAATGACCTTGGCATTTCACTTCACCATGCCAGTAATTCACAATCTAATGGGATCGTAGAAAGGTTTCACTCAACCTTAATCGAACTCTACAGAACCCTCAAGACAAAATATCCCAACAAACCGATACGAGAGACGATGAACTTATTGACGGACATCTACAATAACACAATACACTCCGTAACTAAAAGGAAACCTAGAGACATTATTTTCAACTCCTCAAATTGTACTGATGTAGAGGAAATACAGAAGGCAGCTGAAAATCTCCAATCAGCAGTTAGAACACAACTTCAAAAAAATAAGCGAATGTTTGAAGAAAAACACGCAAATAAACAGACACCACACGACTTAACCCCACAAGACATAAAATACGTTAAAATTACGCAAAGACAGACAAAAGACAAAGACCCTACAAGACTGTCCATGTAAAAGCTAACGATACACTGACCTTCGAAGACACTAATAATGTCAAAATCCACAAGAATCGACTCAAGCAATAACCGAAAAAACTCCCTTATTTTTTTCAGACTTTTCTTAATCCACTACACAACCCAGACAACATACAAAGATGTAGGTAACGATAATGGGATGATAGCTTTCAAGATAGAAAACGTTAGAATAAAACTAGGCTATGAAAGAATAATTAAGAAACTCAGTTTAGGAAGTATAGAAATCAATCTCAACCACATAGAGAAAATAGCCTCATCCCTAAAGATAAAGGATCATTTGCATGAAACATTACTAAGGAAAATCATTATTGCTAGAGAAAAATTAAAAAGCTTACAACCTCATAGACAAAAAAGAGGACTTATAAACGCTTTAGGTACAGTAGTAAAATACATTGCAGGAAATCCAGATCAGGAAGATTTACAAATAATACAACAAAGTATAGGAGCTTTGCAAACTCGAGATAATGAGCTAACCAACAACCAGATGAAACAAATCAAAATCAATGACAATTTTCAAAACAGGATCAATAACGTTACAAATACCCTAAGAAAGATTAGTTCTCAAATATCATTGATCAATAACACATTAAGACAAGATAACATTGTAGAACATATGAACCTAATATTTAGTACGGATTCTTTAATTCATGCCTTAGAAGACATTGAAGAACAAGTCGAATTTTCAAGACAAAATGTACTAAGCAAGAATATACTTTCGTTAGAGGAAAAAAATATATATCTTTCAAAAGTTAATGCAGCAAGATTTAAAGTTAGAATTTATAGACGAAATTTTCTTATTCAGCTCAGGAAGCATAACGATCAGCAAAGACAATGTCGTCATCTTAGTGAAGATCCCGATACTGGACGACAACCTCTACGAATTACTGGAACTCCAAACCGTCAACATAAACCAAACAAAAATCAACACAGATATTCAGTGGGTAGCCAAACACCAAAATAGAATAATCCCACAACGTAAGAAATGTAAGATTTGCGATGACTCACAGACATTAAAAGACGAGTGCATCTACAAATTCCTGACGCATCAGAAACCAAAATGTTCAATGATTAAAACAGAACAACTAACTCGTGTAAAGGAAATCATGAGAGGTATTATATTCATCGATACAAAAGCCAAGCTAGAAATTTTTAGCTCTTGTGGCGACTCCAGGGTAGTATCAGAACCTACTGTAATTGAAGCAGAGAACTGTACTATAAATGTCCTGAACTATACATTCCATAGTGAGGATCAATTTAAGCCCAAACAAGAGTACCTTGTGCCAACTTACAACAAGCAACCGGAAACAATTAACAACGTATTGGATGGACCTGAAGAACTCAAAATCGATAATCTGAAGTTCCTGAAGGAAATACAATTATACCAGAGGACGACGTTGGTTGGAGGTACAACCATAATCTTAACAATAACCATTATAAGTTTTCTCTTCCTAGTGATCATCATTAGAAGGAAGAAAGCCAAACAGGCCAAGGACATTACCAAGAAACCTCTAGATGATGCCAGAAACGAGGAAGAAACGATAGCCGAAGGACAACCAAGGGTACGAAATTCATCAAGCTTCCTGTACTCAGCTCTCTAAGAAGTCAACCGAGGACGGTCAACAATCTTGGAGGGGAAGAGTTGTGAAACAGCGGACACCACCACCACATTAATCGAGAAGCAGGATAACCACACCGAACCCAAATCAACATAGCAACAGCCAGGGAAACTACCAACGGCAATACCACATCGATCAACGCACCGCAGAAATGATGACCCAGGGAATCCAGCACAGCAACAAGCGAAGCGACGTGGACGACCGACGTGGACGAGCAACGTGGACGAGCAGCACATCGGACGATATTGATCGATTTTGCTGAATAGGGACCTTTACATAATAAAAGGGCTAGAGATAGGAAATTAAGATTCAGTTTTTGATGTAACTTTGTAGTGAATGGTAATTAAAGTTGTTTTTAGTGAAATAAATATTTTTTTATAAGTTCGAGATAAATCACGACCTAACTTATATATATATA
>JASCZW010011319.1:0-32499 GCA_034211315.2 Aedes japonicus | reverse complement strand
TAAAGTTAGGTCCAATGTGAAACTCGCTTTTTAAGAAGCCGAGAACATCTTTGCACTTCCACGAGAAAACACTGGGATGTAAACGATATACTGAATCAGGGTTGCGGCTTATCATTTTTGACTCAGGCATGTTCATTTGCCAATATCTCCTTTCAGAGGGTCGATTTGATAATATGATGTATGATGAACTTGTAGTGCATGAGTAGACCTACAACTTTGTCTAACAGTACATTGCTCTAACTCCTATATCTTCGACATGAGAGCGTATATTCACAGTGATCTTCACGATGATAATCGCGTGATCTTCACCGCGAATATCATCGCGAAGATCACTGCGAATATACGCTCTTATTCCTCAGATATAAGAGATAGAGCTATGTTTTATTAGACCAAGTTGTAGGTCTACTCAAGCACCATAAGTTCATCATACATTATATTTTGAAATTGAGCTTCTGAGAAGAGCTATCAGCAAATGAATATGGATAAGTCAAAAATGGTCAGCCGCAACCTTGTACTGAATTCTTGTTTATCTATGTTTTCAGATTGTTCTGTTGGTTTAAATCGGTCCTCAAACTCGATGTTCTTAACGTATTCTTGTATTCCGTTGAAATAAACCACCCACACTTGTGAGTGGCCCCAACAGCATCATTACTGTTGGTTTAAATCGGTGCCAAAATTTGAATAGCTTAAATGTGCATCTCTGTACAGAGAATAAATCGGGAACATAACTAAGCATCTTATTCACTGCCGACGTCCGTTGAATTCAGCACATCGTTTACCAAAACGGATCCGGCTGCAAACCCAACCATTTTATCCAACATCCCAGTGATTTCTCGTGGAAGTGCAGAGGTGTTCTCGGCTTCCAACAAAGCGAGTATCACGTCAACATATTCCTACCCATTCCCTACTTGACCTGCATTCGGGCGAGGCCGGCGCCGGTATTGACTTAGTTTAAGATCACCAGTTTTACACATTGAAGATGCATGCTAGTCCCAAGCATCATCTTTTGGTTCTTTGTGTAATAAAAGCTGACCTGGCAACAACGAAGTAGCAACCTCGGGCGGTCAATGAAGCTCATGCTCTATGTTTTCAGATAGTTCTCCATTTATTTGGTTTTTAGGAGGTGCACAAAAACATATTTAAATATTAGAACCGATTTAATCCAACAACAAGGAAGCTATTGGATCAACCCATGTAGTGGTGTAGTGGTTAACATTATTGAACAATGTGAAATGTTCTATGTTCAAACTAATTTTGGAACCATAATTTCCTTATTCGTTAGTGTGATTTTCTTGAAAACCCACCAGTATCACACTCAACGTTAACGCCCTTATATAAATGTATTACGACATGGCTGTTTGAAAAAGGGTTAATCAGATTGGATTCTATCACTGCAAGCAAGATCTTCAGTTCTCTCTTGCAATAGTTCATCTGGGTGAACAGCTCAAATAATCCCCATCGTCTCTTTATGTTGCACAAGTATGCTATAGCCCTGTTTCAAAGCATGAGATAAAGCTGACCCACCACAGAAAGGTACACAAGCTAGCCATGAAAAATGCTAAGGTACATAATTATTGTGGAATAGATCCTCTCCGACGGTAACTGTGATTCTTAAATAAGAGTTTTTCCCTCACGGAAACGCTTGAAAACGCAGTAGAGGACACGATAGTTTTCGCCAAATTCACCAATTACGCAATTTGCGCAGCTATCCACGTATGATGTATGATACAGACTACCACCCATTGTAGCACGGAAGCGAAGTATGACAGCAATGGGCTTTTTCTCTGTTAGACTTGATCAAGCTTTAAGAACCACTGATTATCTTGCCATTGTATGAACGGTTAAAAACGGGTTGGGAAACATCACCTATACGAATCCACAGGGATGTAAAGAATCTCCTTTCAACGACAAAATCGAATAATTGGTCGAAAAAACCCACAATGTAACGTGAGGATGCTCCTATGGTCACGGAGAAGAGCCCGCCCTCTATTCACAAACTGTTAGCAATGGAGAGTTAGCATTCTCACTCTTCCCATCCAGAGTGCTAAAATCGGGTGCCCTGATGGTCCCTCCCATTTCACTGTATTAGCATTCATTATTTATATAATTGTGTTTATATTTATATTACAGAAAATTACGACGGCATCCGTATCTACTATACGGATGCACATCAGTTTGTTGATACTGAAATGACAAAAATGTTATGTAAAGGCTGACTGAAAGTAAATTGGTACGCCCCTCGCACGACGCTAGCACACCTCTAGTGATGGGAATAGAAAATCTTTGACAGTGCACTATGGTCCAGATCACGAATTTACGAGGAAATATGCTTCCAGCGCCTAAACTTCAAACTTTACAGTAAAGTGATATTATATAACATGGTTTGTATCACTAAGGCCCATTTTTTTTTATGTTGATTAAAATTAGGGAGGTCCCCATTTTCACGGAAGTACAAGAACTAACTTTTTATTTGCAGAAATA
The DNA here is from genome assembly GCA_034211315.2 of Aedes japonicus. Lineage (NCBI taxonomy): Eukaryota > Metazoa > Arthropoda > Insecta > Diptera > Culicidae > Aedes > Aedes japonicus. Next base: position 30,018 of record JASCZW010011319.1, on the reverse strand, counting down.
GACGTTTACAATTTTAAGCAAAGTTGTAGCGCTGAAAATTTTATGGAAGTTTCATCTATAATTTTTTTGTAGCTTGAAAATTGACCGATTTAGAGCAATTTTTCCTCATCAACTTAGGGTGCACCATAAAAAAAATGTTTTTTTACGCCCTAACTTTTTTATTTCAATCTCACCGTAAAGTTGTGTTCCAACGAATTTTAGAACTTTTGAAGACGCGTACTTTGGTATACAAATTTTGCCTTTTTTAGATTCAACCTATCAATAGTTATTGAAGTTTTTCTAAAAAAAGGCCCTTTTCAAATGTTGATTTCTATGATTGAGGCAAAAAAATTAAAGACGTCATTTGAAAGAGCAATACATATTGTTAAACATATAGTGAAAACTAGAGATATTTTATTTCCGTATCTTGAGGAAATTACATTTGAATCTGGCATGTTTTTAGAAAAAAACTTCAGCTGGTTGAAGCTAGCGGCAAATTTGTATATCAAAGTACGCGTCTTCAAAAGTTCTAAAACTCATTCGAACACAATTTTACGGTGGAAATTGAAATAAAAAAGTTAGGGCAAAAAAAAAAACAATTTTTTATGGCACCTTAATTGATGAGGGAAAATTGCTCTAAATCGGTCAATTTTCAAGCTACACAAAAATTTATATAGAAAATTTTCATGAAATTTTCAGCGCTAGAACTTTTCTTTAGAATGTAAACGTCTATTTCTGCAAATAAAAAGTTAGTTTTTGTATTTTCGTGAAAATGGGGACCACTCTAATTTTAATCAACATAAAAAAATGCGCCTTAGTAATACAAACCATGTTATAGATCATCAATTTGCTGAAAAGTTTCAAGTTTAGGCACAGGGAGCATGTTTCCTTGTAAATTCGTGATCTGGACCATAGTGCAGTGGTATGTTTACACTTCTTTAGAGATCTAGTGGTGCAAGTTTGATCAAAGCAGTCGATCGCGTTTGGAAATAACGTCAAATGGAACTCGAAAGAAGGGAAAATATTGTGGTCCAGTTCAAAGCTCGCCAAAGTGCTGAAGATGCCGAAAACAACAGTTTGTCGAGTGCTCAAAACCTACAAGGAAACCCTGGGTGTGGTAAGGAATCAGCGGACCCAAGAAAAAACTGGAACGAGGAATCGTCAGCTGCGCAGCAAGGTGTTGAGAAGCGTTAAAGCCGACCCCGGTCTTTCGATTCAAGATGTGCTCAAAATGTACAACGCCTACTTTCAAACGATGTGGAACATTCTTGCCAGGGAAGGATACAAGTCGTACAGATCCAGTAAACATTCGAACCGGCACATGGAGCTGACTTCCGTGCCAAATGCTGGAAGCCTATTCGTCATCTCTTCGACGATGACATCTCAAGTTTGTATCGAAGAATGCCTGAAAAAGGCTGTGTTTTACCGTTCATCCAGGTTCAAGCATAGAGTGCGAAAATCATGCTATTTGGCCCGATTTGGCCAGCTGTCACTAGTCAAGGTGGTTCTGGATTGGTCAGTTGCTGCCAACAAGATCGATTCTGTTCCAAAACTAATGAATCCTCCGAATTGCCCCGTATTTCGACCAATCCGAAAAATACTGGGCAATTAGAAAGCAGCGACCTCGACGAAGCGGCGGGGAAGTCAAGAACATCCAGCAAATGCGGGCAAAATGGAACAAATATGCTGATTCCTTGTCGGTTTTCACTGTCCGGGCGCTGATCGGCTCCGTCAAGAGGAAGGTTCGAGACTTCGTTCGAACTGGAGCAATGTTACCATTTAATGCTGTAACTTTTAATTTTTAATAAAAGTACTGTGGAGCACCCATTAATGAACTTTTTATTCTGATTGAATCACGAATTACAGGTCTTTTCTGTGTGTACTAATTTACTTCTAGTCAGCGTTTGCTGCTTCCTGAATAGTCTGGTTTAGTCTAAAAGACCAAAAGCAATCCAAAATTAGTTTCCTAACAAAACTTCCACCGCTATGAGAGGAAGCTTCCCAGACAATCTGCTAACAATTCAAAAACCGACCACTAGGAGCGGTGTAAAAATGCAAGCAGCACGTTCAGATTTTAAATTAATCGAGCTTTAGCTACACAATTCAATTCCTCCAGTCAGCCGGTCGATTCATCGAAACAGTAGCGAAGAAATTTGATATTTTTCCCAGAGTTGTCGCAACTCTCCAATGGCACGGATCATCGCTAGCATGGCTTGCTTATTGCAGAGTACACTCAGAAAATACTTTGTATACAATTCTGAGAAAAAGCGGGGGGAAAAAATCGAAAGGCGAAACAATGGTCGCTCGGCATAAATCCGTCGAATTGAGTGTAAGCGTAACGCTAGTAGCTCGTCACGATGGCGCATAACAGAATGTTTCCACTCACCGATTTTAATTGAGAATTTCGGAGCGAAACGAACAGTATCAAGTTACCACGTTCATTAAGCAAATATTTGCCGATTTCAGCGATAAAAGACCGGTTGGATTTGTCATCTTTTATTGACCGTTCCCACGGGTCGTTGGTCAATCTCGTTCCGAAGTGGTAGTTATCTAACCTCAAATAAAGTTACTCGCGTTCGCGCGATCATATTGAGAATGTTTGCTTATGATAACGAATCTGTGTCTGACTGACAGTAAGTCAACAAAAACCTGCGTGGCGTTCCGCTCCAAGGCATCCAAGTAGCCGGGAATTTTGAAAAACTCCATAACCACCAAGTATAGCATGGCCTACTACTAACCGCCCCGTTTCCCACGTCAACTTAATCTTCCACTGAGCCCGATAAAAAAAAGCGACATCGTTTTGAAAAACAAAACAACACCAACGAGCCCCAATTAGCCCTTCTGCCCTTCTTCCACTGATACCGATGATCACCCCGGGCGCTCGGCATCGTTTAGTTCTTCTCGACAATCCACTGGCACTGGCCCTCGTTTAGGTTCCAACCCGGTCCGACGAAAAATGGTTCTCCTAAAAGCTTCCGCTAATTTTCCAATCAAGACCACTTCGGTAGAACTCACTGACTCTGTGCGCGGTTCTGTTTTCTGTTTTAGAAAAGCAAGCAAGCAACAGGTCGTCGAAAAAACAAAACGAAGAAAAGAACAAAGCAAAGCCCCTAAACTCCAAGAAGAGATGAATGAAAAATTGAACCGATTTGTTTTCTTTTTCGAACTTTGGTTTCCCCCTCCTGCTCAAGCGTCATTAGCCTCTTCTCTCCATATGTAGGTATGAGCAGTGCACTCTGTTCGATAGATGAAGTTCTTCTAAGATTTTTCGCTCACTCGGAACGAGGCGTCGGCGTTTTTTTCTTCTTCCACCGCGGTTTGTTTTACATTTTGCTTTGTTTGTGGTTGGATTGGTCGGATTGGGACGAAGGGCAATTCGATACGTGGTGTGCTGTGCTGGTAATTAGATCCATTACCCTTAAAGAGATCGAAAGAAGACGGGGCCAGCAACGATTTATCGGGTAAAAGGTCAATCACAGGTGTTTTTCGGTTGTTTGGATGCTGGAATGAGGGGCTCTCATTACCGGCTCTGCACACACAGGATAAATGGTGTTTAAATTGAAATGTTGTACGATCGATTTGTTTTGTTTTTGCTTCCTTCATCTAGAAGCGTTCCCAACGAGCCTACCTTGATGTGTTGCGATCCTCTTTTGTGTTTCTCTTACTCAAATTGCATACAAAGTGCAAGCAGGTTGTTCATTGGAAATGAGTTAGACGTATGTATTGTGTATTTCTTATTCCAGTCTGAGGTGTAAATAGACAACATCTGATCTGATAGTCTTAATTTTACCAACGTAAATTGACGGATTGTACATGCCAAAGCAGTAGTAGTAGTTGTAGTTCGTTGAAAGAAAATTCAAGCTGAAGGTTGCAGTAACACAAAAAATGCCTCATTGTTGCTAAACTCAGAATGCCATGGAAACGACGCCGGACGTTCGGAATTACTTTTCCTCGCACCTCATTATCACAGTGGGAAATCCGTCTTTGAACGCCCGACTTGCTCGACTGATTAAACTTAATTTCCAAACGCTCAGCAGGCAGCTCGTCAAATTGCATCTGCAACTTCTTTGGAAAATTTGCAACTTGCAACAGAAGAATGCTTCCCGACCGGACTAAAAAAATAATAACTCGCAAGTGTCAAACTGTGATAATGGGCCTCGGACGCAGAAGGCCATTCCCCGTTCTGATGCTGGGATCGAGGGATGAAACGAAAACACTGAAGCCGAAAAAATCACCACTTCGACATGGTTGGCTGTTTATTCAGGACTGAAGCAAAACTGGTGGGTTGCAAATCCACTTTTAAAGCGTTTTTATCTTTATTTATGATGTTGAAAATGAATTGTCAATAGGGTAGGAATATGACGAAATTGATTTGATTGTTTCTGCATTCACATTCACCTTCACGCTCTTCCGTAGGTCAAGGCTTTATCCGCTATACAAAGTTATGGTAGTAGTATTCAATCATATTCAACGAATGTCCTGGAAGACCAACAGGCATTATGAATTAATCTTGGGATCAGTGCTGTAAAAAGTCATTTACTGGCATATAAAAACTGTTATATTCAAATGGTATTCATTTGAAGCTTTGGCTGCTCGACCACAGTTGTATATTGCCTGCCAAACCAAATATTTTTCGGTAAACTTGGCCTTTTTCTTCGTCCTGAAATGCTCTTCTACGCCAGCACCGTTGCATAGCAGTATGATAAGACATTCCGGGAAGCTGCTTTAAGTCCTCCAGCACATAACTTTCATCGTCCATCATCACGCAGGGAAGGCATCGTAAAATATTCGCGATACAACTTGCGAGCCTGTGTTTCAGCCGTCACATTCTGTTTATCATTACGGTTCGGTACAGTTTTCACCTTGAACGACTTCATACCTTGCCGGTGCTTGGAAGTATGCACGAATGTTCGGGACATTTTATTTTTTCTAGCCACAGTACATACCGAAATATCTGGTCTCTTCTGCAATATTTGCTTCACCTTCTCGTCCTTCTGGTGGTTCATGAGATCCGTTTTTGTTCCGCTCTCAGCCTTCCTGGCTGTTGTCAAACGTGTATCGGAGGATTTAAGAACGTTATGGATAGTGCTTGCATGATAACCAAACTTTTTTGCAAGTTTTCTTACTGACAGATCCGAATTTTCATTACAACCGCACACAATTGCTTTTCGCACTTGCTTTTCTTTCGACGCCATCTTCGATCTAAAAGCTTGTAGTATCACCAAAAATTGATTTTACACAATAAACAGACATACGTTCATCAGTCTGCGAAATATTTCACGCGTTGATGAAGTATTTCCAGAGATATATGAATTTGGGGGTATCCAGATTTTGTCACGGCCAAGAATTTAGAGCAAGCCTTAGAACAGCCCATGATATCTCATTATATCTCTTGAACTTCCAGAAGACTCACTAAATTTGGTCAAATAAATATTGTTACTTTGTTTAGTCCAGAAAACTAGAATTACAGTTGTCGATTTTAAGCTTTGAACTCCAGGATAGTTTGGATATCCAACTTTATCTTATAATATCTCATATCTCATGTTGTTCTTCCAAAATATTCAATGAATATGTTTCAATACATATCGTAACTTCGCATAGCCCGGAAAGCTTTTGTTATATCTGTAGGTTTGATGTTTTGATCTCAAGGATAGTTCGGATGACCTAGAATACATCATATTACTTATAATGTTTGTTGACTTTTAAGAATATCAATTGAATATGTTTAAATTTTATTGTAACTTTGTGTTGCCTAAAAATTACAACTGTTACAACTGTGAATCTTGTGTTCTGAACGCCATGACAGTTTGGATGACCTAGACCAGAGGAAACGTGGAGCTCGGCTAAACGAATTATGGAGAGAGCGCCATACGGTGCATTGGGTCGATGTCAAAAAAAACCCCAATTATGATAACTGGCTGTGAAAGGATAATTAGTGGTACTGCTGTATTCGGGATGGCATCTGTGATGTCTCCTTGAGTACCCAAGTTTTTTCAATTTGAAAATACTATCAAATAACAAATACAGATAACTAGAAATTAGAAGAAGAATTAGTATCTTCCATTTAATTCCAACTACCTTTGCTTATCTTCGACAGATACGCGTATTTCGTCTACAATTTGCAGACTTCTTCAGTGTCTCGTACTAATAACTCGACTTACTCCCAACTCGTTGGTGGAGATACGTCGACGACATCTTCGCCGTCGTGAAAAAGACAGTCTCCTGGTTAACGAGAAATCAACAATCTCCACAAAGACATTAAGTTCCATGAAATAGAAAAGGATGGAAGCACATTCCTCCCGACCTTCTAGTAAAGAGGTGTCGCCATCCCCTTTTAGAGTTTGAAATCTTCCCAGAAAACCCACAAACACCCAAGAAGTCATCCCCATACACTTCAAACCACTCTTTTCAGCACAAAATGGCCACTTTTCCACCACGCAGTCCACCGGATGTTGACCCTTTCCTTTCAATAAAACTGGAAAAAGCAAAAGAATTAACATATATCTTCGAAACTGCCAGACTCAATGAATTTTGAAAAGAGGACAATTCAAGCGATCATCAGCAAAAGGGCTTTGTCTTACAAATCACAAACAACCCTCTCAGACTCACCTGAACCCCACAAACGTGTTGTCCAGTCCCCTTCGATAAAGACATTTGTCGCAAAAAGCTGAAGCTCTGACTTGAGATTTGGTTTAGACTTAGTTTTCCAGTGAAGGCTTGCAACCAATTAGCACATCGATGTTAAGGCTCACCAAAGATTCAGTAATGACACCTTCGGGCAGAGCAGAGGGTGTACAGAATCAAGTGTAATACGCTGCCAGCACAAATGTATGTAGGTCAGCCAAGAGAACCTTGGCAGCAAGGTTCGAGCATCAGCGGTGACTACATAAGGCTGTTAAACAGAACGAGAAAGAATTTCACGCAACTACGATCAACAGTCGCAGAATACATCTTCACGGAAAATCACCGACCTGTAACGACAAATGACACCACAATATTACGGACTACATCTACACCCTGGAAATTAGACGTCGCAGAAAGCAAAATAAACAACAACAGAACTCGATCCTGTTGTAGACCAAGGCAACGTTTTTGCTGGCTCTTCAACTTTAAACGACCTCAAACCAAAACAGAAGCGGAGCACCCGCTTTCATTACACAATGGTGGTTGAATTATGGATGGAAAAAAAAGTGGGGTTAATTCTTAAGTATACTTCTTTTTGAATCAGGATAGATATAAACAAAATAATAAGATAGGTATAAACAACATAATGATAGGTAAACGCTTTGAATTTAGAAAATAGTATATATACGGCAGGTGTGAAGGTTTTCTTTAAGTCGAGTTATTAGTACGAGACACTGAAGAAGTCTGCACTTTGTAGACGAAATGGCATTATCTGTCGAAGATAAGCAAGGTAGTTGGAATTAAATGGAAGATACTAATTCTTCTTCTAATTCTATTAAAATTATTCCATACCAACAAACAAAGCCCTCGGATTAAACCTGAACAAATATTATAGAACATGTAATACTTTATATCATACTTTTAATATGACGTAAAAAGCGCTGAAAAGTGAAGCCTTGGAAAAAATTATCCTGAATGAAAAAAAAAAAAGAAAATAGCCAAGCATGGGATTTGAACACTAGTCCCTGGGGTGATAGCTTCTTTGTAAGGCAAAATATGTTACATTGGTGTAAAGTAACTTCAACAGTATTTAGAACTACCGATACAATCTTGTCCTGTTCATGTTTTATAAATGCATGGAACCATGTTTTTAAGAACAATTATAAAATATTAATCAATATATTGGCTTAGCTTAAAAAGTATACTTAAGAGTATGGCTTGATCGTTAGTCAATATATAAAAAATACGAGAGATTCAAACCGCTCTGAACTTGACATGTTTTGCAATACGTTTATAATACATTTATAAAACAAAAATTTATAAAGCATTCTGAAAAGATGTTTTGAGATACTGCTGGGTGACACCGAGGAGGAAATGGCCCATTTAAAGATTGGCAGGCCTCCATTACGTTCAACTCTCCACCGCCCGGCCTCGCCCTAGTCCCTTTTATTAATTTACGCTGATCTGGTTCTTTACACGGTTTACCCCTCGCATGGCCTCCCTACTCGCCTTAATTCTTGGTTAGATAACCGTGGGATCGTCCAGCATTACTTCACGTGGGTTTAGATAGCGGCTGGAGGGAGGAGGGACCCAGCAGACGCCTCAAGGAACAAGAAAACCCAGAAGAAGGTGAATCCGATGCGCTAAAGAATCAGTCTAGATAGGTTCCACCACACAAGAGAGTGCGGTACGGCGGCATTCTACACTTGCGGAAGTGTCACGGCGGCATCTAAGGCCGCGGGTTGAGCTCTGGACTTTATCCGAGCTTCATGGCGGAGGATGACAGCACTTCTCAAAATGTTTGATGTCTATCATCCGAAGTTGTTGCGTGCCATCATTGACTTCACGTCGATTCGCAACAACATTGATCGGCGCCTGTAAGCACAGCCTTTACGAAGGACAGTTCCGACTGCCTGTAGGGAGAGGAAGGATCTGGAAGCCAAGCTTCTAGCCGGACAAAACAAAGCCGGTCGTAAAGAGAGAGGCCCGCGCGCCAAGCCCAGCTCAAAAGACAGAGCTGTCTCATGTGCCGAGGTAGCCCCCCAATAAACACTGACGCCAAAGCGAGTGCTAGAAGAGGGCGAGTGCCAGAGAGGAAGGGAGAGTCACTGGAAGAAGGTCCGAAAGATGCGAGAAAGAAAATGATACACTAGTAGCACACATGTTGCAATTAAGTTGAGAAAACATAAATGTGCCTTCGTTAGTCATAATCAGGTTGCTGCAACACATTATGATCGTGGTGTGCTGCTTGGGTAAGCGCAAAAATGGCCAGTAAGCGGAATAGCGGAGAGGCCCTCATCGTTAAGATCGTGGTGTTGAAGTACTTCGAGGTCTTAAAAGCGATGCGCGGGGACGCTGAACTAGCGACCCTAAGCGGAGTATACGCCGTACCCACACCGGCGAAATCTCGGATTTTTCTTCATTAGGGCGAATCTTTGAGAGATTTTCTCCGGTTTCGCTCTCTTTTATTTATTTCAGCGCCATTTTAAAACCTCTGAGGAATTCTTTAGTACAGATCGGAACACAACAGTGCTGGTTAGCATACTCTACAAAAAGTAAGAATGAAAAACGTAAAGGTGGATTGGAACATGAATGAAGAGAATTAACTAAAGTGGGTCTCTCAATGTTACATTCTCTAGATGATCTTTTAGCTGAAGAAGAACACAGTGCTCAGCGTACAGAGACCTGGTGAAACAGGCTTTAGGTGAGGATGTGGTGACAATGCAGTGCAGGAACCTGGATGAGATCACCGAGGCGAGCGAGATCTCCACTGTACTAAAGGAACAGTGCAAAGTCTAGGTTGCCGCCGCAACTATACGACTTCGCAGGCGTCCGCCAGGACCCATTTTGGCCACAATGCAGATGACGGCCAGCCGATGATGCGGCGCGTCATGAGGGTCATTAACCTGGACTTTTTGAGAAGCCACCCAGCAACTACTGTATCAAACAGTTCGCGAGTGGGCATCGCATATCGCTATAATATCCGTCCCACACCGCATCCCTGCCGGTAACGGCGAATTGGGTTGCGGATACGTCCCAATATGGCGGCATCATAGACCCGCTTCAGGAGGTTATGTCTACACTGATAAGCAAAATAAAGTGCCCACCACATCGTTTTTCAATTTCTCTCATTTACTTGGTTCAAATTAAAGTAAACACACTGTATTTTTTATTAGCTTAATTTTTATGTTCTTTTTAAGTTTCACTTATGAAATACTACAAAAAACACACTTTTACAGCACGAAATTGATTTATTTTTCTTTAGAAGTGAAACTCCTTGTCTACCAGTATGACCATAAGTGGAAACTTGAAAGAATATAAAAAACAAAATAAGAAAAAGAACTTGCTTTTTGTTTACTTTAATTTGAACCAAGTAAATGGATGACAAGTGGGTGGAAAAAACGAAGGGAATGGGCACTTTATTTTGCCTATCGAGTGTTGCATCAAATGTCGGCTTCGCGATAGACTCAAGTAAATGGAGTTTTCTTCTGCGGTAGTTACGCACCACTACAAGATGGCCGATTAAACGGTTTCAACGTCGTTGATCGCATGACAACTTTGACTGTTTGGCCTAAACCCGTTGGTAATAGCGGGGGACTTCAACGCTTGGGTGCTCGAGTACCAACCACAGAAATGGCGTGAAATCCATAATCGGTATAACTTTCAGCAGTCCTGGGCTGGGAAATAACTGGAGAGTGGATGATGGCTACACCAATGGCGAGCACTTGGCGGTTCGTTATTGCTCGTCGCCGCAATACAAGGCTGGCGTGTGGAAGGAGGAGCCATCACTCCATTCGCCCGCAGATGGAGGACGTCCCACGCTGGTGCAGAGACTTTTCAGAGAGCGCTTGAGAGGGAACGCGGCACCTGCTGCCGAAACCATGGAACGCTTGCGGCGAGCGACTCGTTATGACGCTTACACGGGCGTGCGATGCGACCATGCTGAAGGAGGAAGTCAACGACCGAGGAATGGAAGATCGCCGGTGTATCCTCCACGCAAGACGGAGGATACAAAGAGCACGGTGTGACGCCGAGAGAATCGAGCGTAGAGGGGCGCTAGTCGCCGCGAAGGCCGCACTGAAGTGGGAGATAAAGGCCAGAAAGCGAGCCTGCTTCGCTACAAATCCGAATGAGGGTGACGCCTACCGGCTGGTAATGGCAAAAACCGGAGGATCGGCGGCTCGAACCGAGCAATCGCCAGAGCTGCTGCGGGTGATCGTTGGTGGACTGCTTTCCAGCCACGGCCATACATGATACCAGCGGCATACTGGCGGGTGAAAGCTGCTAACCAGGTGAGGCAATCCTCAACAGACTGACAACATACACCTGGAGGGAATAGGCGGTCTGTCAATAATAATCAGTTTACGGCTTCCGTGAAGGGAAGTCGCAATGATCCGTCACCAAGACGGCTGAGGGTGGTAATCCAGCGCAAGAGTGCGGAGTACGCTACTGCGCAGTGGTCACCCCGCCGGCGTGAGAAAACGCGTTCAACAGCGCCAGTTGGGGATACCTGTACGGAGATTCGCAGGAAGCTATTTGGTGTACAATACAGAGGTGAGTCAGGGCGTGACCGGTTTCCGCCGGAGTCCCGCAGGTTCGATCCTGGAGATCCGGAGCTATGGAACACGATGCCACGGCACAAGTTTCCGAATGGGGTGAAGATCGTCCGGTTGCTGAACGACATCACCCTGAGAGATATCTGGACAATCCATCGAAGAGGTGGAGCAAAACGGCACTCGTACTCGCATTGGCATTTCCAGAGAGTTGGGTGGGCTCCGTGAACTGCAGGTTGCCGCATCACAAGACTGAGATCACGGTTTGTTTAACAATCGCAAATCAGGTAACAGGGAACGGTACCCGGCAGTTACGTGGTGGTACCGCGGCACTTGGAGGATTATGGTCTGCAGAAAGCCTGCCATGGCTATATCGGCATTATCCCGCATGATGTCAGGCGAGCTTAGATGATGCAAGGAAGCAATCGTAACTTTCTGTCCAGTGTCCACTCTGCCCATACTAAGGTACGCGCGGGCCGGCGAATTACTGCTTTGAGTACTAAGAGCTACCTAGGTAAGGTCGGTGTTGTGTTCGACAAGAAAAATTTCTTTTTCTATTCCAAGCCCATGTTAAATTCCGTTTACTGAAACGGAAAAGTGAAAGAATCGAAATGAAGTTTCTGGACGCAGTATGCCCACCTGAAAGGAGACAGAAAAGTTAAAATGGAATTTGTGGAGGTTTCCCGCAAACTAATGGGAGCTACTCGCTTTTACTTTCGGAAAAATATTCCGCTCGATTCAGTGAGTGAAGCCTGAGATTTCGTTCCATGCAGATGAATTGTCAAAATTCCCGCTTGGTAATATTGAACAAAATTCCGTAACCTCTTTGCTTTTTCACTGTAGCGGATCGATACTGAGGCTGCTTCAGGCTCGAGTAGACACAGGCTTTGCGTGTCCTAAGAGTGGTTAGTTCCGTATCACGCGACGCGGTCTGTTTCCCTAGTAGGGATGATGCCAATAGGCGTAAACATAAAGAGGATGTGAAGTTCGCTTTAAACACCGTGGCACAAGAGGTATTCGAAAGACCACTAGAGCCACATCTGCGGTTAAGTGGCAGCAGGGAATGGAACAACTCCACTAACGATCGGTGGACCCACCGACTAATCCCGGAACTATACGGGTGAGTCGGTAGACCGGATGATCTCCTAAGTAGTTAGACACAGTGCACAAAAGCGTACTCCCCGAAGTAAAATCGAGAGGTGATTCCTGGGAGCGGTCCGGAGCTCAAGGCACGGGTGGGTTTTTAGTGGGTCGAGGATTTGGGACCCTCATCTCCACCTGAGTTCTTCGAGTTGTCTGTTTGCAGATTTTCCATCCCGTCTAATAAGAAGACCATCCCAAAGATTATCTTCATGTATATTTTTGCGTTCGAAAATATTCACTGAATATGCTTGAATACGTGACGTAACTTTGTTTAGCCCAAAAAGCTACTGTTACTACAATAGAATACAAGTTCTAAACTCCAGGACAGTTTGGATTACCTACATGATCACAAAGTTAAAAATTATTGACGAGTTGTCCATCTAGAAGATTTATTGCAGAATTTATTGAATACATATCGTTGGCTATATAAGCCGAAAAAACTACTGTTACAACTGTAGATCGTATGTTTTCGACATAAGGACATTTGAGATGACCTACTGACTTTCCACGGTATTCAATGCATATTGTAAATTATATATTGTCCCTTTGCATACTCCAAAAAACCTACTGTTACAACTGTAGATTTGAAGTTTTGAACTCAAGTACATTTTGAATAACCTAGAACATCCCAGAAATATACAAAAGTGTTTAACATTTATCAACGAGAATTTAGTAATAAGGTCTATATGCAGCAACTTTACCATACTGTTAGGCGTAGTTCAACAACTATTTGAGTTCTCAATGAAGCATAACCACCATCACATTCTGCAAGTGGCCCCAAGAGCATCTGTGCAGTTGATTTAAATCAGTTCAAAGCGTGCCAATAAGCAGAGTTGTGACGACAAAACTTGGTTATTCGGTATTCGCATAAAATGTAATCGAGCCACCATCACACTTGTCCATTAGTGGTTTGCACCAGACTGTTCAGAAATCGTTGTAGTCGATGTCCAAATTGGATCTCAAGGGTTTGATGTTTTGATTCCTTGCTTCACCGTTGAAGTAAACCTTTGTCGCAATTTGTTCAGATCTCCAAAAACGATCTTGCTTCTAAAATTCTCCCGTTCCTGGTCGTCTCTCGTCGCGAACTTAATATCGTTGTACGCAAGTGTAGAACATCAATCTGTAACGTCCCAGTCAGCAGCAGTCTGCAACTTATCAGTTGAAAGTCGGGATTTGTTAGCGTTCCTACTGCGCCATCTTTTCAAGGATTTTAATGATTGTGATGGTTTCTCGGATAAACGATTGATACAGATGTATTACAATTTGCCTAAAAACCACGATAACCGGGCATAGTTCAATTGCTACTCCATTTTTCAAATCGTTGTCCTGCATTGACTTAGTCAGTAAAGACGCAGTTACAAAGCAATGCTCATAGTATTGGAAGTGGTTGGATTCGATTCCTGGTAAAGAATAAGATATTTCGATTGGTAAATTTCTAGACTGCTAGAATATGGAACTTTCATCTGTGTTTGCTGTATAGTTCAGTGGACTTTAAAAGTTCAATCAAATAGTTCCTGGCATAGGTAGAATTATAAATGCAGATAGCTTGTTGAGAAGCTGGATTCAGAGTACTTGATTAGTTCGCTAGCAATAGCGAATTTTGAAAGCGATGAGCTTCAATTTGCCAAAAGGATGGACCTCAGAGTTAACTCAAGGAGTGTAAACCACCATCACAGAAGTGGCCCCAGGAGCAGCTGCACAACTCAAATTAAATAAGGACTCAATACGCGCAAATTTAGCAGCAACTGTCCACTGTTAAAACTGCTGTTTCCCATCTGTAATAGAGTTGTGAGACATTCTTTGTAGTAACGCCGAATTTGTTGGTCTACAGCTCATGGCTCAATTGGTTCTCGATTTCGATTCCAGATTTATCCTAGAGAACATTGATTTAAACTGCCATATCATAACACCAGTAAGAACGCTTTGGGCCCTAAATTTAAAATTCACGGCCTTATCTTTTATGTCCCTTAAAGTAACTAAGGAATAATATCCGTTTTGTGACGGTTATGAAGACCATGATGTGCTTTTTAACGTTAAGAAATCCAACGATGTGAAGAAGGATTCTGAAGTACGAAGAGCGAAATTACGTGGATCCAAGTGATTGTAGTTTGAACCATTGTCATAAAACAAAAAACTCAAGTTTTCGGTAATTAATCTTTTTTTGTCGACCTTCAAGAAGTGTTACTGAAATTGAAACACATAATTTACTACCAATAACAATAATCCTATTCCTAAACTCAGTTCCAATCCCGACTCCTGCCTCAATAGCTTTCGATCCTCCAAGTCCTCCCTCCTCGATCGAACCGATCCGTTCGGAAAATCACTCAATTGCCCACCGAGATTGACATCACTCCAAAGGCGACAACAACCACGATGATCCCAGAGACGCACTAGAACCCACCGCCAGTAGACCCAGTGCAGAGGATCAAGTGCATTGATCTCGACAGTCACTTTCAATAAAGCCACGATCGACAACCGCCACGACCGCCAGCAAAAAACAAAAACCGCAACGAAAATCGTCTGGACGTGGCTGCCGGCCAAAATCGTATTAATATATGCAAGAGTGATGGCCACGGTCCGGTCCGGTCTGCTGCTCGCAAAGGAACGCAAAATCCAAAACACCGACGGCAGTTTGGTTCGTTTCTTTTCGCTTTTTCCGTGCGCGGTCAGAATTTTTGCGTGATTCGGGATTGTTAGTTCAGCCTGACCCGGCGCGGAACAACCGTCCCCCGCCCCGGTAATCGTTCTGGCCGATGGGGGGAATGGAATGAGAGCAAAAATGTTCTGCAAATTTTTGCCTGACACTCGATGCGCTTGTTTCTCGGTCGATCGAATTTTTGTTCATTTTGTTTTGCTAGTGGTAATTAAATTGTAGAATTCGGACAGCACGTACCTGTACACTATTGCCACCGCTGTATCCGTAGACGTTCTGGTACAGAACCAGTGTCATGTAGATCAGGAAAGTGCCGGCCGCCATTGCTTGCAGGGTCCGTTTGTATCGATGGGTCAGCGAGAAGACCTGGCTCATCTTCTTCCTAAGGCACCTCATAGAAGCTGCTTCGTGCTGCCCGTCCTCCGCAGGGACAGTAGCATTTTGACGTGCAGCAACGAGAAGCGGGACAATCTTGACCGGCGCCAGACTGCGAGCTGTGTGTCCTTCAATCCCGGTTGGTGTCCCTTATGTCGTTAATCCAAGCGTTCTCCTGCTGTCACAATTCTTCTCATTCCATCAATCAACACAAAACATCCAAATCTACTCATACACAACGATCATTACTTAATCAGTAACCACAATCTGGTACCATCACAAATTCACACAACACAACAACAACCCTGCTCTTCTCCCATTTGATGACAACAATCAACAACGGCACAACCGCCGACGAAGCTCCTTCTCTCCAGTACGAATCACCACTTTAATCCATTAAGATAAATGAACCCTCTTCGATCCGCGCCCGTATGCCGGCGATAACGATTGAGACATTCCACGCCGAAAAAAAAACACCACCAATAATCCCCTTTTGAATGTTCGTCGCCGTTTGTCGCCTCACGGTTCACGTCAAGCAAACATCATCCTCCTCCTCCTCCTCTTCCGTTGCAAATGCGTTTGACGTGTGTAAATAAATCACGACGCTCGGTATGTAAACAAACCACCCGTCACACGATCACTGAGGTGTCAAACTTCCGTGCACAATAGACCGATCGCCGCTATTGTTGTTCTCCGAAAACTCGCCACTTTTTCACTAACTTTTTTTCTTCTCGCAAAAGTTTGCCCAACCACTCGCGCACGCGATGGTCGAGAAAATTTCCGGGCGAAACAACAAATCGGAAGCGAAAAACAAAAGAACGAACGAAACGCACAATCACCTACCGAGGCCAACGTCAAGCAGAGACTGATCGTTTCGGTGGTTTCGCTTCGGCGCTGAAAGCCCGTAGTTTGGCAGTTCTCTCCCGCCGTCGACTGTTGTTGGTTCTCTTTTATCAAAAAAAGAGAGCGAGTATGGAACGATGTGAAAAACAATGAAAAAAAAAACATTCAAAACTGGATCAACCGGTGTTTGCGGTGCGCGCGGCTATCGAGAGGTAAACACCGTGATGCGAGCGCGTGACGAGAGAGTGACTCGCTCTCACCAATGGATAACGACGCCGCGGCCTACGACGATCCGCGCAGAAGTTGTTATCGTTTTGAACAACGTTTTTGAAAAAAGCGCCGAGCGTCGCTCACTGCGATCGGCCATCATAATACCGAGAGCGCAAAGCCATTATCATACACTAGTATGCGTGCGGGTACGATCGCGTGCGATCGAGCTCTATGAGGGGACTCCAACGCCGGCTCAAGTTGGTAACCCTAGAGGCAATGTGTAATGTAGTTTGTGCCTTTCGTTTCGTATTTCGTTCTGTTTAGTAGTGCTGGCGGTGCTGGATTTACATCCAATGTTCGCGTTTTATGCTCTCGTATTTATGCTGAGTATGGCTTTTATGGTTTACCAGTGTTCGGTTGCTTCGGTTTTTATTTTGCGAATTGGGTTTTACTCTGCCTGAACATACTTTCAGTTCGTTTGCTTCCTGCTTTCAGCAATTATGGATTGGGAATAGATCTGCTAGACTTTTCGACTGGCTTCGGTCAAGAAGTGTTTTAGGATATTTGTTTTCCTCAGAATGGGAAATAATTGCGATGGGAGGAAAACAGCGATTTCGGGCGTTTATTACGAATGTAAACACGTTTCGAATATTGGAACAGTCAGATGTTTCTTCACATTAGGGTTTATTGGCGATAAATACAGACATTTGATCTAGTATCCAGAACAACATTTATTCCAGTTTTCGTTAGAACCAACTAGAGTTCAATATTAAATTTCTTATTTATCAAACTGTCAGATTTATATATGAACCTACAGCATGAGCATGAGCATGATTAACCGTCCAATGTTGCTACTCTATTATTGCCAGATCGGTTGTAATTACACAGAGAACCAACGGATGATTTTTAACATACATCCTCAATGTGTAAGAGATGGTGATCCTAAATCAAGGCAACACCAGCGCTGTCCACACCCGAATGCAGGAGAGGGTAGGAATGTGTAAATGAGATCCTCGCTTTGTTGGGAGCCAAGAAATCCTCAGCACCTCCTCAAGAAATCAATAGGATGTTAAACAACCGGGTTTGTTTAAAAAAAATTCTTAGCTGAGTGTTTGTTTATCTTTTTTTTGCAGATTATTTTCCATTAAGTTGGTTTCAAGGAGATTCCCGAAAATATAAATGAATATTACCGAAAAAAAACTCTCATTGATTTACAATTTAATGTACTGTAACAATACAATAGAATCTAAAACATCACAAAGTCATGTTCAATTGAACCAAAAAGGATTATTTTGAATAGTGTAAGTCAGAGAGTCTTAGTTAATTATTCTAGAGCAAATTTTCTATAGGTCAAAAGAAATAAAGTAAAAAAAATTAAGTTTTTTTCGTGCTTGGGTACTCTTCAATATGAATTATACAAAACATAATATGAATTGCAGCAAATGGCTGCTATATAATATTTAACAAAATTGGCTCAAGTCACAAACAACTCCATAACGAACTTTTATCGCATCCGTCGCTTTGTCAGTTTGACTTAAGGACAAACTGAATGGAATCCCCTTATGGCAGGGTCGATGGCCACACTAGTACACTTTGTGTTTGTTTGACAAAATATTTTAAATTAATCCACTTACCTGTAATGAATCATCACTATACAGCTAATAGGACAGCAGAACACCATATTTAATAAATTTACACTAGAAATTAGAAGAAAAATTAGTATTTTCCATTTAATTCCAACTACCTTTGCTTATTTTGACAGATACGCGTATTTCGTCTACAATGTGCAGACTTCTTCAGTGTCTCGTACTAACTATTAGACGAAGTGGACCAATGCACAGTGGAATTGCGGCAGACTACGGAAAAAATACCGGATATTATCTGGGTAGAATCGCATTTTTTAACTCGAACACGTTGTACACATAAAACGTATATTGTCGAACTACTACAAAGTTAGGTTAACACACTACACGGTGTTCAATAAGTTCGGATACACTCTCAAAATTTGTTAAAAAAATGAAAACATGTTTTTTTTATTTTTTGGATTTATGTTATTGAAAGCTATGTTTACAAGGAACGTTTACAACATTTCTCTTGGAATGACCCCCCCTTTGTACTCCTTAACGAGCTTCAAACGTTTCTCGAACGCGTCGCAGGCGGCACGCACGGACTGCATGGGCATTTCGTCCCAGATTTTGAGAATTGCCGTCTTGAAATGATCCAAAGTGCTGACCTTGTATTCGTTCAGCTTCGCCATCATATAGGACCAAACAAAAAAGTCGAGAGGATTCAAGTCCGGGGAGCTGGGAGGCCACAAAGTTTTGTCCAGAAAGTCGGTTAAATTGTCCCGACACCAGGCTTGAACCACATTTGCCGTATGGGCTGGTGCACCGTCCTGCTGGAACACGTAGTGCTCATCGCCGTAGAGGCTTCGGAGACTGGGGGCAACAACCTTTTCCAAAACCTCAGTTTTGTAGTACGCCGCGTTGATTTTGACGTTTTTTTTAATAAACACCAAGGGTAGCTTACCACGTTTGCATACTGCCCCCAAACCATCACCGACGCGGCGCTTGGAACCGAGGATGTTTATATTGGATTCAGGAATGCTGTCCCTCGATGGCGCCCACACCCGGTCATTTTGCACATTGTGCGGCTGCTGCAGCACGAACAGTTTCTCGTCCGAAAAAACAAACTCCTGACCAGCGTGCCGAGAGAGGATCCTCTTAGCTCGATCCAACCGCTTTTTGCTGGTAGCCTCCGAAACGCCATGGACCTTACGTTTTTGTAAGGCCTGAAACCAAGGTCCTTGGTGAGTATGGTGTGAGCGGTTCCAATGGAAACGTTGAGATCTGCAGCCGTTTTCCGGATTGAGCGGTTCTTTTTGCGCCGAATTCGCTCCCTCACGATCTTGATGACCCGTGGCGTCCTCGCTGAACGCGGCCGACCGGATCTCGCACGGTCATTGGTCGAGGACGTCTCCCGGTATCGCCTGATGGTCGTGTAGACAAAGTTCCGCTTGACCCCATGCGATTTCAGCAGCCGGAATATATCGCCGGGTCGCTCACCGTTCAAAAAACGCTTAATTACGAAGTCCCGATACTCTTTCATCGCGCGTAACAAACGAACAACAACTAACAGAATGTCAACACCGCGCACATTCGGTAGCGTATGAATGAAGCTAAAGCTGACACCAATACCAATGCAGAATATGTACATGGCGCATACCTACGCAATGATGAAAACTTGTATTCGAACTTATTGAACACCGTGTAATGTCAAATGATACTTCTTCTGTGAGCGCTGTAGATGACAAGCGCCCATCAGTGTTGCCAGTTTAAAGGGATGACCGTTGTATTATGGCCAATACTCCTCCTCAACGGTTAACCCTCAGGTCTTTACAAAACCCAAAAGCTTAGTAAAACGGTCATGTTTTATTGTTCCTAGTGGCTTGGTTAACCCTTATGTGATCGACAAAAAAAAACACCTCTAAGTGATCGACAGGGTACCCGGGTACCCACCAAATTCAAATGATTATAACTCTGGCTATTGATGACCGATTTTAATTCTTTAGGCACCGTTAGATTCCAAAACTCATTGGCTTTAGGGACGTTATCAGCAATGACCATTCGAATTCATCTGGTTCCCGTAAATCTGGGTTACCGGAGCTGTGGTCCGGTACGGAGGGACTATTTGGAAACAACTATTAAATTTCCAGAAATGGATGTCAAAATCTATGGAATAATTTCAAGAAACCATTTCTATTCCATTGTGGGCAATATGCCGACTTGCTCCTGCAACGGCCATTCTGTAACAGGTTCCCGTGGGGCCTCGAGTGGCCATGAACATATTTAAAAAGAAACCCTGGCAATATGGGTATCAACATTCATGAAATTTCGCCAGTAGTATATTTATCAACATTTTGTAGCTATCTGATGTTTTGTCCTTGGACCGGTCAATCCGGAACAGGTTCCCGTGGGGCCTCGATTGGCCATGAACATCTTCAGTAGAAACCCCTGGCAACATGGGTATCAAAATTCATGAAATTTCTCCATCAGGATATTTCTTAACGTTTAGTGGCAATCTGATGATTTGTCCTCGGGCTTGTCAATCCGGAACAGGTTCCCATGAGGCCTCGATTGGCCATGAACATTTTCAGTAGAAACCCCTGGCAATATGGGTATCTGGAAATTTCATGAATTTCGATACCCATATTGCCAGGGGTTTCTACTGAAAATGTTCAAGGCCAATCGAGCCTCATGGGAACCTGTTCAGATTGACAAGTCCGAGGACAAATCATCGGATTGCCTACTAAACGATAAGATATCTGCTCTAGAAATTTTATGAATTTTGATACCCATATTGACAGGGTTTTACTGAAAATGTTCATGGCCAATCGAGGCCCCCGGAAACCTGTTCCGGATTGACCGGACCGAGAACAAATCATCATAAAGCCACTTAACGTTGAGAAATAGCCTACTGGTGAAATTTCATGAATTTTGATACCCATATTGCTAGGGGTTTCTACTAAAAATGTCCATGGCCACTCGAGGCACCATGGGAATCTGTTCCGGAAAAACCGGTCTAAGGACAATCATCAGATTGCCACTAAACGTTGAGAAATATCGTACTGTCGAAATTTCATGAATTTTGATACCCATATTGCCAGGGGTTTCTACTGAAAATGTTCATGGCCACTCGAGGCCCCACGGGAACCTGTTACAGAATGGCCGTTCCAGAAACAAGTGGCATATGTCCCACAATAGGATAGAAATAGTTTCTAGGAGTTATTCCTAACATTCTGACATCCATTCTTGCAAATTCAATAGATGTTCCGATATTCTGTCTCCGTACAGGAACACAGCCCCGGTAGCCCGGATTTACGGGAACCAGAAGAATTCGAATGGTCATTGCTGATAATGTCCCTAAAGCCAATGAGTTTTGAAATCTCACGGTGTCAAAAGAATAATAATCGGTCAATAAAAGCCAGAGTTATGATCATATGAATTTGGTGGGTACCCGGGTACCCTGTCGATCACTTAAGGGGTAAAAAAATCGAGGTCCCCCCCTTCAGCACCCCTTGCTACTATACGAAATGTTTTTATGTAAAAAGTTGCCTTTCAACTATAATTAAGATGTCACTAACTTTCAGTTTCCTAGTTTAAAATAAACTATGAAATTTAGTAATATAAAACATGAAAAGGTACCCGGGTACCCTGTCGATCACATAAGGGTTAAGATGTCTGCCTTCATCTCATCTGTGGGGCAATACTGCAACTTCACTTGGCCACTGTCGCATAGATCCCTGATGAAACATTCTTTGGTCACGATGTGCTTGGTCCTCTCGCTTGTTCTCTCCGATTTGACAAAACACAAACAACCTTGGTTGTCTTCATGAATCGTTGTCGCGGTCTCCTGTTTCCTGCCCAGGCCACTCAGCAAACGTCGCAGCCATAACACATCTTGACACGTCTCGCCCAATGCCACATATTCGGTCTCCATGGATGAAAGACTCACACAAGTCTGTCTTCTACTTGCCCATGATACAGCTCCTCCTGCATAAAAGACCACAAAACCAGCCGTGGACATTCGTGTATCTGGGTCACCAGCCCAGCCTGAGTCCGAATAAGCCTCCAACCCTCCATCGCCTTCGTCACCCATCTTCAGCTTCCACTCCTTGGTTCCCTTAAGATACCGCACGACACGCTTCGCTGCAGTCCAATCTATCGCAGTCGGAGAACTAAACTTTCTTCCCAATATAGAGGCAGCAGACGCAATATCAGTGCGGGCCGTCACTGCAATATACATTACAGCACCGACAGCACTTCGGTACGCAGTTGTGTTCTCCAGAATCTCACTCGTAGTCCTATCCTTGATGTAGCCTTGATCCATCGGCGTTTTCACTATCTTCGCATCCTGGAGTCCGAGTTTCCCAATGAGCTTGTGTGATCTACACTCTTCATTGCCTCCCCGTAGGTTGTTGGTTCTTTCACTAACTGACTCGCTACGCCCACAACAAAGTCTGAGTAACGATTTGGCAACTTACCGCGGTTCTTACGAGATAACCTACCCATACAAGAGTCTTCTTCTACACTTTCTTCTTCGTCGTGCGGCTCATCTTTCACTGCTAGTGGATCTCTCGACACCGAGGAATTCATATCGAAATACTCCTCTTGTTCACTATGGTCACTTTCGTTTACTTCAGTATCGTCCAATTGCTCACTCTATTCTGGCTTCACAACCGATGATACTTCAGCAGGCGGCTGCTTGGATGTTGCCTGCTCTTCCCA
Source organism: Aedes japonicus (assembly GCA_034211315.2). Taxonomy (NCBI): domain Eukaryota; kingdom Metazoa; phylum Arthropoda; class Insecta; order Diptera; family Culicidae; genus Aedes; species Aedes japonicus. The sequence goes on along the minus strand of JASCZW010011319.1, from coordinate 7,351 downwards.
CAGGTTCAATTCCAAATCACCTCCTCCTGGAATTGTGCATCATCCATCTCCAAAAACTTGGCATCCCTACTAATCGTCGCTTTCTCCGTCGCTAGGTCAACAAAACGGTATGCTTTGTGCTGCTCTGAGTATCCTATGAAGGTTAACCTTCGGGCCTTACTGTCAAACTTACCCCTCTTCACATCGGGTATGTACACCCACGCTTTGCACCCATACACTCACAAATGTCCCAGATTTGGCTCCCTACCAAACCACTTCTCAAAAGGTGTAACGTCAACCGATCGCGACGGCAATCGGTTCTGTAGGTAAGCAGCCGACATAACTGCTTCTCCCCAGTACTTCTTCTCGAGCTTCGCATCCAGCAGCATTGCAGTGCCCATCTCTTGCAGATACCGATTCCGTCTTTCGGCGACACCGTTCTGCTGCGGAGTGTAAGCGGTCGTGTAATGGTACTTTATGCCCTCACTTACGAAGAAATTCTGTAATCGCTCGTTGGCATACTCTCCACCGCCATCTGATCGCACAATTCTGGGCTTACGATTGAAAAGATTTTCGACATACCTGACATATTCAACCATTCGATCAGCAGCCTCTGATTGCTTGCGTACACGCTAAGACAAGAAAACGGAAAATACGGTAAAAAATACCGAAAATCGCTCAAAAGTGCACATACTGAAATTATCAGTAAACATGGATTACCGAAATTTCGGTATTGCTGGAAAACCGGGAAAAACATTAATAATTACTTATTTTTGTACGATATTTTTTACCGAAACTGCTAGCAGCTCAATGAGAGAATTTTTAACCAAATTTAGGTAAAATATAACGATAAAATCTGTAAATCCACCTTACTGAAACATTAAGTAAAATCAAACGTTTTGTTTCGGTAAATTATACCGATACTTTAGGTTTTGCTACCAAAACCTAATTTTCGGTAAAATGAAAACCGTATTTTCGGTAATCTTATCTTAGCGTGTAGCAGGTAAACAACAGTGTATCGACTATAATCGTCGAACACCGTCATCAGATACCTGCGCCCACTCGGCGTCGGCGTCTTCATTGGTCCGCAACGGTCCGTATGCACCAAATCCAGAACTTGTGTTGACTTTCTTTCAGCTTTCCGCGGAATTGGAGTTCTTGACAGCTTCCCTTCCATGCAGGTCTCACATTCCAATCGAATTCCGCAATCCTTCACCAGCACTGAATCTAACATTGAGAGACTCTCTTTGACTACTTTCTCTTTCATTCATATTCCTATCGCCTTTACGTTTTTAATTCGACTATTTGTCGAGAATACTAGCCAGCACTGTTGTGTATCGATATGTACTACAGAATGCCTCGAAAGTTTTATAACGGCGCTGTAATAAATGAAAGAGAGCGAGAATCCTTCAATGTTAGATTCGCGCTAATGAAAAAAAAAACCTAGAGTTGTTTTATACTATTCAAAGATTTTATCCGTTTCTATGAGCATGAGCAAGATAAAGAGCATGATTGACCGCCCGAGGTTGTTACTCCATTATTGCCAAATCAGCTGTTATGACGCAGAAAAACAATAAATGATGCTTGGGACTAGCATACATCCTCAATGTGTAAAAACTGGTAATCTCAAACTAAGGCAATACCGGCACCGGGCTTGCCCGAATGCAGCTCAATTAAGGAAAGGGTAGGAATGTGTTGCGTGATATTCGCTTTATTGGACCCTAGCGCTGAACCGGCCGACTTGACCTACCGCAAGGGCTCAGTAGGGATTCTTCGCCAAGACCCGAAGCTGACTCTCAGTTCCATTGTGGTTATACACATAAATAAGTTTTGCCACAGTATTTAACTACACATTTTAGCATGAAGCAACATTACAAACAACAAAGGCTAAGTGGGTTTTTCAGCATTTCAACATGAGAAGACGGTGGTTGACGTAGTCTGGGTAATGTTGTCAATTTGACAATTGCGAAGTGAGTGACTGCGACTGAAGATTGTGTACAAGCAGGGTTTATATTCCTATATCATTTTATTAATAATTTCAGCACCCTTCGAATCATCTTTGCATTTCAAATTACTTTTGCATTCAAGAGCATGGAGCAGCATGACAATTTAATGTTTCTAGTGCTAAATTTGTTTTTCAGTATGTCAGCATATGGCTTTCTGCACAAATTACGTAACGCATGAAGGGGGGGAGGGGGGGTTGAGCAACCGTTACTAATTGTTACGTAACAAAATGAACAATTTGAATAAAAAAATTATAAGTGAGTAACCAATTTGCATCAATTAAATTTCCTGTGTTCCAAGCAAAGAAGCAAGTAGCAAGTAGAAAAGCCTGTTGAGGTGGCGGATTCATCCGTCAATACTTCTATTCTTTTTTCAATACTTCTATTCTATTTCCAACCTACCGTACACTGACGTGACTTTCAACATTTTCTCTTGATATCTTTCATTCTAGCAAACATTACTGCCCACTTTTGGTGCCTCATGGTGATGAGCATACATCCCCTTCTACATCAAGTAGAAAAGGTTTAATTTATACTAGTTAAGAACTATGTTTAAAAATTCTGGGAAATACGTGAAAAATGAAATGAAAGGTTTCAATCTATATTTTTTAGAAAAAAATTCAAATCTAAGCCAAAACTTTGATTTTGTATTAATAATACCGTTTGCCAGACCTGGTACACTGCACCAATTATCGCCATAGTTTTAAATTTTGGTTCCTTTCATGGCCAATCGCATGTGTTTTTTATGGGAGTGACCATAATTGAAACACATTTATGGCTAAGTGGTGCATCTGAAATTTTAAGAAAAATGGATTAAGTCTATCTCTTGATTTCGCAGAAACATTCGAGGGATATGGATTTAATGTCGGTCTATAAGCACCAAATTGGGTCTATTCATGGATGCAACTTCGTCCCATTAGATGAATTTATTACTAAATGCAATCTTTGTATGGTTTTTTTTCTAGTTTTATGAATTAAGGCATTGCTAGCTGTATTTGATTTACTTAATGCAACATTCCACAAAACAAACTCAAGCAAAACTACCTCGAAACCAGAGACCGAAATTTTCGCCTACTTGAGAAGAAAAACGTCCTTTTTCACCCGCTTGGAGAAGCAAATGAGAATGTGAGAAGCGAGAGACTATTATGCGCTCACAGCAGTTTTCGCGAGAAAAGCAACGGCGATTTAGAATTTTCGGAGAGCATGAGTAGCTGATAAATCGTTTCTTTTTCGGTGAATCATAGATGCCGATAATTATTTTTCACTTACTTTTTGACACCTGAAAATGCACCCGTCTTTATGCTTGTTTTATTCTGACATTATAATTCTATAATTATGGTCCATGGCGGTACCAGTGTGCACCAACTTGGCCTTATTTTCGGGTTTTGCTCCTCGTTTGCGATCTTAGCATGTTTTCAGTGAAAAATGTGACATGAGAACAAATGTTCGTTGAATTGTGGAGGGAGATATTTTCGCATATGCAAGCGAGAGGATAATGAATTATCGGCGAAAAAGGAGAGATGAAAATGTGAACGGTTCGCTACTCATCGAAAACCTGTTTGAGAGAGAGCATGGTTTTCACCAAGCTGAGCGATAATTTCGATCTCTGCTCGAAACACTTAGGTGATGTTCATATATGATTAATTAGTCATTCAATAATGAAAACATTACGATTCACTATACACTGATTTTGTTCCTTCGGTTTGTGTTAAGATAAGGCACTTGAATATAAACAACCGCAAACTCATGCATTTCCACTTGAAATTTTACCAATAACAACCTTTTTACTACGATACAACAGGCCATAGTTGGGAACATACAAAAAAATATGGGTCTACGGTTTTCTCGTAAAATCATTGTTATTTCAGCAATGTGAACAGTTAGTTTGTAACTTGTGACTAATTTCTGCACATCCAGACTGCATTACTTGCTTTTTCGACTTAATTAAGCCAAATTTAGATCACTTAGAGATCGTGTAGATCATCTGTTCAGCTTAACCGGTGAAATCATGATGCCTCAAAAGTGCAAGAAATCGAAAATTACGCAAAAGTGAACAACTATAAGTTGATTGATATTGTCTCAATTGCATTGGATATCATCGGTCATCCTAATAGCAACGTGATTTTGTCGATTATCGCTAAATTAATGACACATTTGGTACATAGGCCGAATGAAGAAGCTAGGCTAAGATTACATCCCCTTACCCTATGATTACATTAAAGTAAAACAATGTGTGGTTTGATTTAATACACAAGATATGTTGATTCTAATCATTGCGTTCAATCACCCAATATTCCTCTGCGTGTAGCCTACATCAAATGAACTTGTTGCTGCGTTTGTCGTTCTATGTTTCTGCCGTCATGAATTAGTCGTACATAGCGCGCCCTTATTCATTCACTGTCCGGATCAAAAGGAAAACTCTGAATAGTACCTATATAAAAAAATATAATTAATAATAATTAGATTATAATAATTGCAATAGGTCAATATTGATTTAAGTTATATGTTGGTTTAAGTGATATGAATAACACTTTATTGTGATACTTTAAATAATTTAAAGACATTTGAATAAACTTGTTGAACTAATATTTGTAACAGTTTTAAGGACATTCATTAACCTGAATAAATGGAGAACAATGAGTGCAATGTTTTTCGTAATCTTTATATTACTTATTTCTTTACTTATTTCAAGTACATTAGAATTAAACATTAAAACAACAACAATAACAGTTTTTGTGATGATTTTATGACAATTGAGAAATGGGGGGTCCGTGAACGTTACGTTATTAAAGGGGGGAGTCTGGTCACGCGTTACTTATTGTTACATAGGGGGAACAGTGGGTCCAAAATCCCGGTTTTTGCGTTACGTAATTTGTGCACAAAGCCTAACAGTGTAACAGTGTACAAATTCTATTTCTGAACTACGACTACTGACATGTGATTATAAGCAGTATAGAATTGTATTTAAATATTTGTCGCAGTCTGCTTCAAACATCGGCGGTCAACGGTTGAGTCGACCAATTGTTGCGCACTTATGTAGTAACATAGCGGGAATAGCATGTTCGGTGGCACAAGTGATCGAGTGAGCGAAGAAAACAAAAAAAAAAATGGTGATAGATCGTGATTGCTTGGATAGTTGGTTTTGACTATAGACATTATATATAGACCGGACAACAATAGGGTATTATAGGGGTATGTGGATTATAACATTGTTGGATAGTAAATACAATAATATACCGGCACATAATTTTTTTTTAATTATTGCGAGTGTAACTATTGAAAAAACAATTTCAAAATATTATGAAAATTTTTTGAATGCATGACTATTTCACCATGAAACACGCTACAAAAAAAAAGACTACCTAAACCAACGAACCAACCATTGATGTCTAGCATACATAAGTTGACATTTATGTCATAATGGGAGCCGCCGTTACTGAAAATTAAGGCTACCAGTACTGAAAATAAATGTCAGTTTGTGAAACTGCTTGTCGGTTTGTAAAAATAAAAATGATTAGATTTTTCTTGTTTAAAAATCGAGAAAAAATTGTTGAGATTAAAAAACATATGTTTGTGCTAGGAAGAACACACATCATCGATACAGATGAAAAAAAAACATGTTTTTTTTAAATAAAACCCCCTATTGTCTTATGCAGCCAAACGGACTGTCAATTATTGATTCACTTTAAAGGAGCAATTATAGTGATCAAGTATTGTTTTGACCGAGGGGCACACAGAGCATTCTACTGAGTGTGTCGTATTGAAAATACTTCCAGATTTAACTCGATTTACAGAGTATTTAAAAACATTTTAGAGTATTAAAAGTAATCAAAAGTATTTTCAGGGGACTCAAAGTAACCAAAAGTCTTTGGAAAAATATTTTAGCCACTTAATGAGCATTTGAAAATTGTTTAAAGCTTTGAAAATTATTTCATGACTATTTTCAGTACCTGAATGTTTATAATGACATTTCAAAGGACTCAAATATATTTAAAATATTTGAGAGTGTTTTAAGAGCTCTACACTTTCGTATCATTCTACGCAGTAACTGAGTGGAATTGTATTCCTTTCTCTTTTACTCACATGTAAATGTTACCTTATATTCTCATCTTATTTTCCGTCAGAAAAAAAGGACAGCAATAAAAACGATAGAGAGGGTGTTTTGACCGTGTTCTAAAAAATGTTTAAAGAGTTCTACCTACGCGCTACCTAGGACTACACATATTGAGTTGAAATGTTATTGGGTCAAAACCGAGATCAAAAGAGAAAACTTAAATATAATATTGGACACAACCATCTTGAGTTCTGTCAATGCAGTGCATTTTTCTTGTTATTAATTTTTAATAAACTTTCTCGCTAAATTTGACAAATTTGGAGTAGGAATCATAATAGAAAAACTGAGTGGTTTTCTGTACAAATGAGTGGTCTTAATAGTGTGTTGTGTGTTTGATATTTTAAGTAATTTAAATGCTTGTCAGAAGCAGATTGTAAAAAAAAATTTAACTTTTTCATTTGAATTTTATCTCTGTTGATTGAACTGATCTACTCTGATTTTCAGATTTCCCAGGACTATTAAGACATTAATACATATCTCATTTTGGTTTTGCAATGCCAATCCAGTAGATATCGGATAAATTTTGTAAATAGGGTAAGGGGATGTAATGTTAGCCTAGCTCCTTCATTCGGCCTATGTACCAAATGTGTCATAAAATTAGCAATAATCAACAAAATCATGTTGCTATTAGGATGACCGATGTAATTCGATGTAATTGAGACAATATTAATCAACTTAAAGTTGTTCACTTCCGCGTGATTTTCGATCTCTTGAACTTTTGGGGCATCATGATTTCACTGGTTTAGCTGAACAGATGACCTACACGATCTTCAAGTGATCTAAATATGGCTTAATTGAATGGATAAAGCAAGTAATGCAGTTTGAGTGTACAGGAAATAGTTGTACGTTACAAACTAACTGTTCACATAGTTAAAATAACAATGATTTTACAAGAAAATCGTAGACCCAATGTTAGGGACATATTTTTGGAATGTTCCCAACTATGGCCTTTTGTATCAATAACGTAGTAAAAGGTTGTTATTGGTAAAATTTTAATTGTAAATGCATGAGTTTGCTGTTGTTTGTTTTCAAGTGGCTCATCTAAACACAAACCAAAGAAACAAAATCATTGTATAGTGAATTATAATGTTTTCATTATTGAATGGCTGATAAATCATATATGAACATTACTTAAGTGTTTCGAAGCAGTTTACTTTAGTTTGTTTTGTGAAATTGTGTGCTAAGTAAAACGAATACAGCTTGCAATGTCTTAATTCATAAAATTAGAGAAAAACGTACAAAGACTGCGTTTATC